>PVLD010003081.1:0-18177 GCA_004027595.1 Dinomys branickii
AGAATCTGTAGTATCTCGCTCCAAGCTCTTCTTGCTTTCATGGTTTCCGTTGAGAAATCTGCTGTGATTCTGATGGGCTTTCCTTTATAGGTGATCTGTTTCATTTCTCTGGCAGCTTTTAATATTGTGTTCTTTTGCTGGATATCTGGGATCTTGACTATTATATGCCTGTGTGTGTTTTTCTTTGGGTTATAGATCATTGGGGTTCTATATGCCTCGCTTAACTGAACTTCAGTATCTTTTACCTTGTTTGGGAAATTTTCTCCTATTATTTCACCAAATATTCCTTTTATATCGTTTGTGAGATCTCGTGCTGTTTCACATACTCCTATAATTCGAATATTGTTACGTTTTGCCTCATCTTGCAGCTGTTGGATTGACTTTTCTTGTGTCTTTGATGATATCATGAGATTCTTCCTTTCACGCTCATAAGCTGCCATGCTGTCTTCAAGTTCTGAAATTCTATCTTCGGTTTCATTTAAACGGTTTTGCATGCTTTCAGCGTTAGTTTTCAAATCCTGGAATTCTCTTTGGACCTGTTTCATTATTGGTAATTCATTCCTAAATTGCTCTTGTAACGTTTCCATTTGTTTCCTATTTTCTTCTAGACTTTTGTCTATTTCTTGTCTATGTGAATGGAACATTTCTTCCATCATTGTTTTCAGCTCGTTTTTTATCTGAGAAATCATTGCGGGTATGTGGGTTATTTCTGCTTTGAGCTCTTTCATGGCCTGTTGGAGTTGTTTAATTTCAGATGCAGTCGTTTCATAACTTGAAGTTATGGGGCTTCCTGGTTCCCCTGTATCCTCACATTCAAAACTTTTTCTGGGTGGGGTTGAGTTTTGAGACTGCGTTTTGTTCCTCTGTTTTCCCATTTTTGGGTATCAGATTCAAAATGTGGAGCTATAAATTCCACAGACAGTTCAGCAGGCAAAGGTCTGCTGCAGAGGCTGCTCCAATGATTCCTTCTCTTTGGGAGAATGTCTCTTAAGCTGTCTGCTGAGATTTCCACTTCTATTCCCTACCCCAAGACATGACCGGGGCGAATAAACAGCTTGCCGCCCCAGGAGTCTTACAGACAGGGCATTCCGGTGTTCCTCCCTGGGTGAAGCTCCTTCTCCCCTCAGAAATCCCATTGGGGCGCCTAGCTAGTTCTTCCCACCCGGGAGATTCCACAGTTTTTAAAGCTGTTTTGATGTTACTTGCTGGGCTGAGCTTCTTCCCCATTCAGGAAAAACCGGTGAAAGCGCCCACTTAACTCACCCTTTGATCGTGCAGACAGTAATGCAGTTCAGATGTATCTCTCTGGATGGAGCTTTTTCCCGACTCAGCAATCCCGCTGATTGCTGTTGCTCCGGTTCGCGCAGCGCCTGCTGCAGGGGTGGGGTTCTGAGCGGGATCCCGGACTGCTGCCCAGATTGGCGCAGTTTGTCCCAGTAGCGCATTCTCTGAGTTTTGTTTGCTCTGCTGCCTCCAAAAAATCCTGGTTACAGCCGCCTCTGATCCGGTCGGGTTTAGGAGCTGAAGCTGTCCTTCCCTCCGCACTCGCTCTCTCGGCTGTACACGATTTGAACCGAGCTGCGGCCCAAACGCTGCATCGATCCCCTGGGCACCGAGCTCTCAGGAAACATGTATGTTTAAATATTGCATTAGTTGTCTTGTTGAGAAACCCAAATGGTAAATAAGGACCAAAATGGAGAATAGAGATTGGGAACGAGGAAGAAAATATCCAAATGGGAAGGGGGACAAGGGAGGGGGGCATAGAAGGAAGGTAATAAGGATTTTTAAAAAGACCAGAAGGAAAATAGAAACAGAGTTTTATAAATGGAGAGGAGAGGCATTGAAGAGAAGGGAGGAGTAAAAACAAAGAATTAAGAGACATTATGTACAGGTTCAAATTCTCTATGATGACTCTGATCATTACATGTGTCAAAAATATTACAGTAAAATTTATTTAAAATAAATTTTAATTTTAAATTATTTTATTTAAAAATGTTTATTTAAAAATTAATGTTAATTGAGTATGTTTAATTATTAATTTATGTGTTAATTCAATGTGCTTAATTATTTAAAAACTAATGTGTTAATTTATTGCTTATATTGTGCATTGTTCATGACCTTCTGCCCTGCAGCAATAATGTCTTCTACCTGAGTCCTCCTCCCTCTGGACCCCAGAATCCTTTTCAATTCCTAGAAGTCTCTCTAAACTCCATTCCATTCCTACTCCTCCTTACTGTTCTCTATTGCTGATGATCCATCCCATAATTCTACAAGAGAGGCCTACTGGTTTCCATAAATGATGGGAATATGTGGCATTTGTACCTCAATAGTTGGATGGTACAGCCTCCCCTTATCCAGTTTTGCTTTTTATCATTGTTATGGTTGATACATTGTGTCAACTTGGGGAGTCTGGAGGTTTAACTAAGTAACTCAGCAGTTGTAAATCTTGGGGTAAAGAGGATATGACCTTACCCTTGTGGGATGTTGTTTATGTTAATTTGGGAAGCTTTTAAAGGTTAACTGTGTGATTTAGGAGGAAGCCAGGGTGTTTTGTAAACATCCTGAGCCTGTGGAAGAGGAGGGCATGGAGGTTATGTGAGAGGTATATGCCCCCTGGGTGGGGGTAGGCTGTTTACAATGTAGGAGAGAAAAGGAGGCTGCTTGCAGCCATTTTTCCCTTTGGGCTGGTTGGTTTTGCTGTGCTCTGCTGCCCTAAACAGTTTGCCCTCTGCCATGTGCCACTCTGCCTCTGAAGCAGCCAGGTATAGACTGAAACCTCCACAAACTATTAAGCTAAATAAACGTTTCCTTCCTTCATTTTGGGTGTTGGGTATTTTGTCTCAGCAACGAGCAAAAAGTAACCAAGACAATCATTTTAGTTACCATAATAAATTGCAGAGGACTTGAGAAGAAAGTATGTACAATTTCTGTAAGGATTACCCACTCCATTCGGAAATGTGCACTGCTGTTATCCTAGCCAGGCGACCAGCCCTCCTCACGGGAGGCCCAGAATCTGGAAAAGCTGTGCCAACCCCAGTGTCTTGGTTACTTTACTCTTGTTGCTGAGACAAAATATACAACACCCAAAATGAAGGAAGGAAAGGTTTATTTCGCTTATAGTTTGTGGAGGTTTCAGTCCATACGTGGCTGGTTCAGAGGCAGAGTGGCAAATGGCAGAGGGCAAACTGTTCATGGCAGCAGACCACAGCAAAATGAACCAGCAAAAGGCAGGAATGAATGGCTGCAAGCAGCCTCCTTCCTTCCCTTACATTGTAAACAGCCTACCCCCACCCAGGGGGCGTGTAGCTCTCACACAGTCTCCATGCCTTCCTGTATACAAAGTAAGCCCCCTGGCTTCCTGCTGAATCACTCAGCCAGACCTCTATACTCCCCAAGTTGACAAAATGTATCAACCATAACACTGGGGCTCTCTAATCAGAATGAGACCCTGGGGCACACGTGGCCTGACTCTTCTCAGGGTGAGGTGCTGTCCCTGCGGATACTATTCATTATTGCTCTTCCCTGTACCCTTTGCTTATCTCTCCTTCACTTGTAAGACTCTCCACCCTCTACCCATGGCAAATATTTTACTTGGGAGTTTGGGCTGCCAGTTTCTTACAATCTAGATACCATTTCTCTTGTCCCAGGAGTCTGCACATAAGAAAACCCCCCAAAGGATTCTGAGGCTTTTTAAGAAATATTCCTTTAGTCCTATGCAATCCCTAGTCCTATGTACACTTCATTTTATTACAGAATTTTAATCTTCAAAAGTCCCTGTTAACTCTTACAGTTTTATATGTCTCAGTGCAGCTCCATAGAATATTCATAGGGTTTTTTTCCTTGTGTCCTCTTAGTAGGCAAAGACAGTGATTAATTTTTATTAAAATATTCTCCCCCAACCTAATTCTTTTTACACCAAAGTCTAAAATTAGAGTGATAACGAGAGAGAGTCAAGGGAAGAATCTATCAGCCATGTAGATTTATCATGAGTCTTTTTCTTTCAGATGTTTGTATAGAGCTCACTTTGTCTCAGGAACTCCCTTCTTTAATTGCTGAACATGAAGACTTACAATTATCCATTGATTTCTTCCATATAGAAACATAATGACATCGGTGGCTTCAGCGCAGCAATGACATTGTTTTTACTGTCCTAGAATGGTGGCTGAATTTAGATTGAGAATACAGTGATTCACCAGATAATTGTGAAAACAGTGGCTGAATGCAGGGCCTTTAGGTAGTCTGTATCGGGAGTATAGACGTTTCCTTCTCTCCTTCTCTCTCCACATATCTGTCTGTCTTTCTCTTTTTTACTTTCTTTTGCATATTTTCACATGTAGAAGAGTTCAGTAATTTTCCACAGGAAAATTCACTCCTAAAAGGTTTTCCTAAAGAAAATGTTATGAAACAAGAGTACAGAGGAACAAAGCCTATTTCACTTTATGTTTGCATTTTTAATATGATTATTAGCTCTTTAGAAAATAGAAACCAGCACAGCATAGGTCATAATGGCAGATTCTGGTTAGTTCTTCCTATTGTATATTTAGTAAGTTTTAGGAGCGGTTATGAAGTAATGGGTTTTCTAAACCGACTCTTCAAACCTTGGATAGCCAAGTGAGTTGTGTCTTCAAAGCAGTCACACAGAGAGACTGCAGCTGTTATTAGAATAACAGTTCCGTTGTTCATACCAGGGCTAAGTCTCTTGGGGGATTTGCTGTCAAAGTCTCCAGCATATTTCAAGTCTTTTTCTTGGTAGAACAGTGTCAGTCAGATATGCAGTATTTCAGTTTTGGAAGCAGTCAGAAGTCACCCAGAATCATCTTTGCACTAGTATGGGTGATTAGCCTGACTAATTTCAACTAGAACATCTCTAACCTGAAAATCCGAAATCCAAATATACTCCACAGTATGCAAGTTTTGAGCATCAACCTGATGTCACAAATGTAAAGTTCCACACCTGATCTTGTATGACAGGTCACAGTCAAAACACATATAACCTGGGAATGGTGACCCACCTGTAATCCTGGCACTCAGGAGGCTGAGGCAGACGGATCATGAGTTTAAAGCCAGCCTAACTATATAGTGAGATCAAGGCCAGCACAGATTATATAGTGGGACCTTGTTTCAAAAACAAAACAGAAGAAATTACAAAATAAATAAGAAACAGCCAAAAAACCATGCAGACACACTATAGTAAAAATAACCCTTAGGCTATGTGTATAAAATATATGAGTTTTAAAATTTTTTTCTCCCCCTTTTGAAGAGATAGGCTCTTAATATGTTTCCAGGCTGGGCTTGAAGTCTTGAGCACAAAGGATCCTCCTGCCTCAGCTTCCTGAATAGCTCGGCCCACGTGTGTGTGCCACTATACTACACATTTGTTATTTTTTAAAAAAATGTTAAAAATGTTATGTACTGCTTAGGATTGAACATGGGGCCTCATGCATGCTGGGCAAGTGTTCTGCCACTAAGCTGCATCCCAGCTCCATATAAGGTGTATATAAAAATTAAATACATTTTGTGTTTAGATGTGGATTCCATCCCCAAAGTGCTTGATGTATTTGCAAATATTCCAAAATCTGAAATCTGAATACTTCTTGTTCTAAGCATTTCAGGTAAGGCAAACTCAGCCTGTGTTTGTTTTTCAGAAGATATAGCTAAGAAACAAAGAGACTGATTTTTCTTGTGTGCTCCCTCACCTCTGAAGGTGATTTCAAAAGAGACTTTTAGTGAAATTTGGGGCAATTACACTATCAGTGGCATAAGTGAAGATAATTTCCAGATGACAGTTTGGAAATTGACCACACTCAACTGTTTTAGTTCTGGTATAATTACAAAAAACCCCCTCATTATTTACCCTGAACATTGTAGTAAAATTGCTTGAGTTGGTGTAATTACCCTTTGTTCACCAGAAGTAATTATAAACTTATAGGTATTTGCTGGAAATCTCCATGGAATTGAAAGGTAGGTAAAGAAATGACAGCTAACAGGATAGGCTGAAATGGAGAAGGCAAAGGGATTACCTTTTAGGGACTAGAATCTGGAGACAAATTATGCATTGTGATTTTCCACCTTTTGGTGTACATTTCATGGCTAGATTTTACCAAGAATTCCTGGATTGCTTTTAATCTAGTTATTTTCCAGTATAAAAACTTCCGTAGGAAAATGTGTGCACCTGGATACCATAATGTTAAATGAAATAAATCAGGCACACAAGCTTCAGTAGTCATAATTTCTCTTCTATGAGAAGCCCAGAGTAAGAAGAAAGATCAAAATAAAAGGTGGTTCGTAGGAGGGCAGGGAAATAGCTCTTTCTCCAATGAAAGGGGATCAAGAACTGGGGGAGGGGATAAAAAAAGGGGTTAAGACATGTTTGTTACATGTACGACTGCACACAGGAATGTAAACGTACTGCAAACAGGTGCTAAAACTTAAAAACAGCAACAACACTATTTGCTGATGATTAGAAACATCAAGATTTACAATGATGTACTGTCTGTGGCAAGATGGCAGATCAAATCTCTGAGCATATCTTTGCTCTGTTGTAACAGCAGTGAGGGTACACAGAACCAAGAGCCATGGATGCGAGACATCAGTAAGATCTGAGAAGGTGTGGCGGTAATGGACATGTTGTAACTAACTTCACAGAGTGGAGACAGTTGACTCCAAATTTCAACATTGATGAACCTGGGGAAGGTTCTAGAAGCAGTTGTACCAGTTACCTTAGAAAATTTGAGTGTAGTGTGGCACAGAAAAGAGAGGCAAATTATATGAAGCTTTAAAATATATTCAACTCTAAAACTTTTTAAGTGGCAAATCTGACATCATTTTATGTTTTATTTTGTTCTGTATCTATAAACTTATGGGAGAAGTGAGGCATGCCACTGCTACTGTGTTGACTTAACAATTATTTGTCTTACATGAAACAGAGATGTCTGCTTAATATTATTAGTAGGGTAACAGATGATTAAGGAAACCAAATAGAACTACAGACTTTTCAGAGGCCATAGCAGCATTTTTTCTTTTCTTATTTTGAGATAGGGTCTCACTATGCAGTGCAGGCTGGCCTTGAACTCATGGCAGTCCTCCTGCCTCAGTCTTCTAAGTGCTGGGATTACAGATGTGCACCACCGTATCCGACTAGCAGCATATTTTCATGTCTGGATTCTGGACAAGAATCTGTTGTTGGAAGGGATGTCTACAAAAAGTACTCCATGACCTCCATTAACGCGTACAACCCTGCTGCATTAAGGGGAGGGATTTTCTTTCCATTGGGATGGTTCTCCTTTTACCAGTAATAGAAGAACTCACAGTGTCCATGATAACTTGAAATTCCACTAGTTAGAAACTTAAACAGGCTTGAAATGCATAGGCTTACAATTTGGCAATGAAAATGTCAGAAAGAGAATTTTAGTAAGTGGAGGACAGAACATGCCATGTGTTGCATTGTGAGTTTGACTCCTTAGAAGGAACAGTGAGAAGCTCTCCTCTCTCCATCCCAGCAATCGGGGAAATGCATCTCCATCTTCCCGGCAGAAGCAGGGGAACAAGTGGCCTCCCTGACTTGGGGAGATACAGACTAAGGGCAAGTGTTACGCTTACCGAGAGCAGGAGACTGTGGTGATCCCTGCGTGTCGAGTTGGTGGTCTGTTGTCCCTGTCCCCAGTTTGGGTCTTTGAATGTTGGCACCAGGATTTACTGTCCAGCCAAGATCAGAGGCTCACTCCCCACACCAGCTGGTCAGCCTGTGGTGAAAATGCACAGCCCAGCCAGGCATCCCAGCAACTGAGAGGCTGAGGCAGGATCCAGAGTTCAAGGTCAGCCTCGGGAACATAGTGAGACCCTATCTCAAAATAATTTAATAAAAATGGCTGGGGATGTAGCTCAGCAGTCCCTGGGTTAAATCTGCAATACTGGGAGGAGAAAATAATGAAAGAAAGAAAGAATTGAGATTTGACATTGGGAAATTCTGGTGCAATTTCTGCCTCTCTCCAGAGAGCCGGCCTGTTCTTTACAGAGCTTCTGGGAGGATGGCTGGCTGATGCTTCACTTTCAGTAACAGTGAAGAGCCAAAGATTGCCAGAGATTTGAAGAGAGCATATCTCTCTCTCTCTCTCTCTCTCTCTCTCACACACACACACACACACACAGGGAAAAGGAAACAGATGAAAAGAATTCAGTTGAAATAACAAGAAAAATTCAGGGAAAATCCAAATTTATGATAATATAGTCAGCAAGATAGTACATCTGTAAAACAAAATGGTATTAGATATCTAGGAAAGAATAATTAGAAAACAATAAAAACAGTAAATAATCAGTAGAAGCACTGAATAATATCGCTGGAGGGAAAACTAGAAAATAAGGCAAAAAGGTTAAGAAATGGCAAATAGGTAAGGTAAGATAAAAACTTAGAGTCTCAATGAAGGACATTAAAATATCTGACTGGTAGGTGTCCCAGAAAAACAGTAAAGAGTGAAGACAGATACAATTTTCAAAGAAATAATTTAAGAAAAGAGTTCTTATAACTGAAAAACACGAGTTTCTACATTGAAAGGGCCTATTGATGGCTCAGGACAGGAAATGAAAGAAATTCCACATGAAGACATGAAAGAGCGAAGGTTTAGAATAGCTGAGAGGGAAGAGAACATCAGAAGAGCGTCTAAGCTGGGTGTGGTGCAGCATGCCTGTAATCCTAGCACTTGGGAGGCGGAAGTAGGAGAACGGCTTTGAGTTTGAGGCCAGCCTGGAATACATAGCAAGATGCTGTCTCAAAACAACAACAACAAAAAATAAATAAAGGCTTAGAGAGAGAGTGAGAGCCAGAGCGGGAGCGGGAGCAGGAGCGGGAGCGGGAGCGGGAGAGAGAGAGAGAGGTCACATTTGGAAAGTCAGTCAGAATAAAACAAGCTTCTTAATAGTAATGTTAGACCATAGGACACAGTGGAGTAATTTGTGTAAATTCTGCAGGATTTCTATATTTACAAATCCAAGCCATCAAAGATGAGTTCTCAGAAAGTGTATGTACAAGAACTAAAATAGATAAGTATTATGTATTCCTTATTTGGAAGGTGCTGGACACTGAGGTCCAATAAAATAAGAGGAAATCCAGAAAGATGAGGATGTGCGATATAGGACACAGGTTGCAGTAAGGAGAGCAGCAAAGAAAATTTCAGGGACTCTGGTGAGACAGAAGCCAGGATGACAGCTAAACAGCAAGCCCGGAGTGCAGTTAGTCCAGGTGTGAGCAAGAGAATGGGACTAAGCCCAAAGGAAGCTGTCAGAGTGCCTGAGGTATCTGCCCATGACTATTCTGTAGAAGAGTCTGGGGCTGATTTGGTGACATGTGTGACCATGTGTGTGTCACCATGTCTTGGTTACTTTTCTGTCATTGCTGTGACAAAATACCTGATGCCCAAAACTAAGGAAGGAAAGGTTTATTTAGCTTACAGTTTGTGAAGGTTTCAGTCCATACTTGGCTGGTTCCAAGGCAGAGCAGCACATGGCAGAGGGCAAACGTTCATGGTGGCAGAACACAGCAAAACCAGCAAGAGCCAAAAGGGAGGAGTGGCAGCAAGCAGATTCTTTCCTTTCCTTACATTGTATGTAAACTACCCACCCCAGGGTGGGTATAGCACTCACACCCGTAATCCCAGCATTGGATCATGGATTAGTCACAAATCCTAGAAGCCCGCCCCATGACTGCATGAGGATTTGGGGGGACATGCCAACACAAACCATAACACACCAAAAGATAAAAAAATTACAGAGGGAAAAACACATGTCGAGATTGTGTTTCTCCGGGAAAATGAGCCCTGGAGTCTGGCTAATTGCATTGGAACTTGGCTGTCCCTCTTTCTGCTACTGCTTGCTCTTAGGTAAATTAGTTTTAAAGGATTTAAATTAAATTTAAGGCTGTGTGCCTCAGTTTCCTCAGCTGTGTGGCGATACCAGCAAGACCTTCTTAACGAGGCTGTTGTATGGACTGAGTTAATATATGTCTAGCTGTTAGATGAGTAGCATTAGTATTAATTTTAGTAATAGCAGTAATAGTAGTAAGTGTTCACAAATTTTAACCATTATTTTCATTATTGCCATTAAGTTTTAAATTGAAAGAAAAAATGAAATTATAAGCATACTTTGTGATAAAGGTGGTGATAAACACTCAGAAAAAATGGTTTAAAATAGAAACCCCTCCCAATTTTTTAATGAGTGTAAAGCCACCACCCAAAGATGAAATTTATAAACACTTGGGTGCATTTCTTTCCACTTACTTTTTTCTTTCTATTATTTTATTTATGTAATGCTATATGTTTTCTTTATAATTTTGTGATTTTCGTTAACACAAGAGACATTTTTTTCTGAGACTATCAATGCTTATCAAAAAGTTTTTGGAGCCAGGAGAGGTGTTCACCTGTCTGTAATCTCAGCACTCTGAGAGGATGTGGGAGAAAGAGTGCAAGTTTGAGCCCAGCTTGTAACTTAGTGACTTAATGAGGCCCAGTCTCAAATGAAATGAAATGAAATGAAATACAATACAATAAAATGGCTGGGGATGTTGCTCAGCAGAGGCTCTAAATCCAATACCGAGGATCCAAAACCCCCCAACACACACATGGACACACGCATATGCATCTCTCACATGCTAGGCAAGCACTCTGCAAGCATACATACAACCCCAGCTTATATATGCTTCTCTTTTTTTGGTGCTGGGAATCAAACTCATGGCCTCACACTTGCCAGGGAGGCACCGTGCCAATGAACTATATCCCCGGCCCTGTATATGCTTCTTTAATAACCTTGTCAAGACAAGTTTTTCTAAAGTCCTTTTTTAATGCCATAAAATATTCATATTCATTGTCCTTCATTACATTCTTGGGTGCAAAATAGAGTCAGAATTTTTGGCTTTTCTGTTGACTTTTAAAAGATTACTTTCTTATAAGAAGGAAACAGCCATCCTTAATGCCTGTTAATCTGTATTTTTACCAGTGACAGAACTGTTCTTTTCTCTGCACACACAGTAAAGGGAATCATTGATGACTGACAGAATGCATCTTACATATTGCCGTAAGCCATGCCTGAGTCACGATGCCTCAGACAGAGGTGGAGGCAGCGAAAATGCTTATACTCTCAAACTGTTTTGTAAACAGAGTTGACAGAATTCTCAGATCAGTTGGATACAGGATGTAAGAGAGTTGAGAAGTCAGAGATCACTTTCTGGTTTTGGGCCATGATAAGTAGATGAGGTAGCCACTTATGAAGACAGGAAGATTATAGGAAAGTCGAGTTTATCAAGCAAGATCCAGAGTTCAAGTGTGGACGTGTTACATGTGATATGCATGAGTATGATAGTAAGAGGTAATGTTGACCATGTACTTGGATATGTGTTTCTGGTGTTCACGGCAGAATTCGAGCTGGGAATACCAATTTGAAGGTCATCAGTATATAACTGTTATTTAGGAGAAAACAGCAGGTGAAATCTCAAGGTAGTGAGTGTGAAAAGAAGGATGGATCGGGGACTGAGCCCTGGGGACCTCTGATGTTTGAGCTTGGGAAAATGGGAACAGATTAGCAAAGGAAGCTGAAAAGCAGCAGAAAGAGAAGTAGAAGAGAAACAGTATTTTATAAAAAGTGGAACTTTAAGTAGGTAGTGACCTTCATAGGAGCAGGTTTGGTAAAGTGGTACAGTGAAAACCTAGTTAGATAAGTTAAGAGATGAGGGAGAAGACAGAAGAAAGATACTGCTTCTAGGTATTCTTTATAGTGCTTTTGGTTAGTAGGCAGAAGGAGATATAGTGGTAGTTGGATAGGGAAATGGTGCTGACAGTTACTTCCTTTTTCGAAGTGGAAGAAATGGCAGTTTATACAGTGATAGGAAGGTCTAGTGAAAAGGCAGAATTTGATGATACAAGAGAGGGGACTATACCTGGGGCCGTGTCTTTGAGTAGGTAAAAGGGGTAGGCAGTGTGCATGAGCAGGGATTGGTGGGGCAAGTTGGCTTTGAATAATTACATGGATGGCCCATTCCTAGAAACTGAGGAAAGGCTGACCGTTTCAGTGCAGAAACTGTTGGGTGTAGAGATACAGTAGTGGGATTGTGTGGCACTTATTCAAGTTTCTTTTTTTCTCAGTGATACAGGAAGCAAAATTATCTTCTTAAATGGATGGGAGGAGGTAGATGTTGAAGGTCAGAAGAGAGAGAAGCCATGGATTAGATTGAGGCAGTGGGAGGGTGATTCTGGGAAAGGACCACAGGCAGCCTTCATGGCTTGGAGTGAAGTGTTCATTAGGGTACAGTGAGCACAGATGGCACACTGGTGCGCTGTGTCTCGGCTTCCTTACATTGCCATGCACAGTCATGGAACAGGAGCAGTGCCGGTTTAGTCAGGGCAGTCTCACAGGTCAGGTAATGGGGAGGGAAGTTTGCAACATTGTGAGTTTTAAGACCGCATTCAGGTACAACAGGGAAGAGAGTGAGACATGAAGGAAGCGAGGGACTGAAATGGTAGCAAGCTGAATGGGTGGTGGGTTTTATTGGGGTTAAAGGAGGGAAATGAAGTGTTCAAGGAGGAAGCCAGAATGAATGGAGGTGGGCAGAAATGGAGGGGTTCAAAATTGAGAATATGATGGGCAAAAAGAGGAGGGATGGCTACGACTTTATGGGTGGGTGAAACAGAAAAGGTCATTGGATGAAGTGAGGTTCAGGTTCTGGGAAGCCATGGTTGGAAAAGTCACCTAAGTAGGTAGCAATATCAGCAGTACATCAGAGCTGCGTGGGAGAGGGTGACCATAAACCAGGAACATGACACAGAGTGAGGCAAAGTGACTGGCAATCAGTGACCACAAGGGAGGATAGTACAGTTTTATGACACAAGATACAAAGTGGAGTGATTTTTAGTGGCATGAAGGAAAATAGTATCACCTGTCAACGATATGCAAAACTTTCTCCAGACTTTTCCTTGGAAAAGATGTGCAGACCCCACTGAATAGAGGTTTTAGGGAAAATAGGGCTTGTAGGAAAAAGCTCGTTTCAGGGTAAGACAGTGAAGGGAATAGTCCAAGAAGAGGATGGAGATGAGTAAAGGATGGATTTTCCTAATGGCTGAGCGTACTTCCAGAGGGCACCATCAGCCGTCTTGAGATGCTGAGGGTCCACTGCCATATAGATTAGAGAGTTGGAAGTCTGAGCTTTCGAAGGTGGGGGATGTAAACTGAGGTCACGAACCTGATTAGTCTTGGTTCTAAAGCAGATGGACACAGTGAGGCTGTGAGTGTTGCTGGCAGGTAGATAGTAGGTGACCTGGTGCCAGGAAGAGGTAGAATTTGGGACCCCACTTGCTCAAGGGGTCATGGAGGTAGAGCTAGGGGACCGGTTTTACTTTCAGCTCTTGGCTGTTTGTGATTTCTGTTGAGCCTTGTCAAGGCTGAGGTCTTGCTTCTATAATACGGACACAGAGAGCAAGGGAACAGAGGAAGGTAAAGCTTAGGCTGTTGACAGTAGATGGAAGAAGTTTGAGGCTGGCTCTAGCTTGCCAAGTCTAATTTTCCAGTAATTCACATTATGAAAATTGGAGTCTTCAGTGAATATTATTTATGTGAACTATACCCCAAAATTCAAGTTTTAAAAAAATACCAAAGCCTTTCATATCTATCTACTCACAGGAATCTAGGTAATTTTGAAGTTAATCCTTGGTTTAGCTGATTCCGAGAGGAGAATGTTTCCCTCTGTTGACTACCTGCCCTGCATTTCACCCAGACTTCTTTTAATTATCTTGCTGTTCTATGTGCCCTGGTATCCTTAGCTTTCAAAGTCATGATGAGCTACATCGATCAGAATATGTCGAACACCGTTACAGGTTAATAGAGTTTTACAAGACTGTTTGTCAGCTGTTAATTTGATTATGCTTTTATGGTCTGGTGACTTTTTAAATATCAAAATAAAGTGAGGATACTCTGATTTGATAGCTGTTGTAGTGCACAGGCTTTTCTGTTGTTTCTCTTTTTAAACCTTTGGTTCTACTACAAAGCTGTGCTTGGAAACTTTTGTTTTATTGGAATAAGGATCTTATAAATCAGAGCTAAAAGTAATGATAATGCCTTCTCAACTTTCACCTAAACACATTTACTGTAAGTGCCCCAGTCCTAACGTATACACTGAAAGCTTTCCCATTAGATTATGACTTATTCAGTAGACTATAACTAAATTAGTGCCCTTTCTTGGTACAAGGTTATACACACAATTGACCATAAGCAGGAAAGGAATTTTCATGTTTACAGATTGGAAAGTAATAAAACTTTCATTCAAAAACCAGATTGTTTATAAGATTTTAATTTGTTTTTGTAGTTTCAATTTAATTTAGTTTAAACAAATGAGGAATTTTAAGTACTGCCTATTACATGCTGATGAAGTAGATAACAGCTTTGGCACAAAACAAAGCTATAGGATGGATAGTTAATTCTCAGTGGTTTGACGGTCTAAGGACCTTTATCTATTTCCTGCAGTGAGGATTCTCAAGGAGACATTACTTCGCCAAAATGTTCTGGAAAGTTCATTCTTGGTTATAGAATGTAAGGAAATAAAGGAGAGATGAATTAGTATGGACTAGGGGAAAAAGTGTATACAATGAGAATCATGAGAAGAGTATTTTCTTTTAAAAAAGCTTTCTAAATTTATAACTACTTACTCCTTAAATAAAACAATGACATTAGGATTCTTAAGGCTTCCATTTTCTGTGTTCTTTTTTTGGGTGGGTGGGTACTGGGAATCAAACCCAGGACCTTGAGCTTGCCAGGCAGTTGCTGTGCCACTGAACTATATCCCCAGCCCCCTAGTTCTAAAAGACCCGGTGAAATCTGTGATTAGGAGACTCATCTAAGGAAAACACGAAGTTAATTTTATGCAATAGAGCAATCATTGAATGTTAAAATACAAAGGCAGAATCAGCCTGTTGCCTTGCATGTTGTATTTTACACAATTCTGCTTTTTTGTTTTGTTTTGTTGAGACAGGGACTCTGTTGTTCAGGCCTTGAACTGACTGTGTAGGTCGGGCTGGCTTTGAACTTGTGTTGATCCTCTTGCCTCTGTCTCCCAAGGGCTGGGATTGCAGGTGTGTATCACCGCACTCGGCTATTTTACACAGTTGTATAGGTGAACTGCGGAGATACCTTTCTGTAATATCAGCTGGGGCATTATTGTGTCTGGAAGATTCAGAATGGTTCCGAGGTTGGAAATTTGTACCAGCGCAATTGGATATTTGAATGTACTGTCAGCTAGAACATGCTGATGGAGTTGTTTTGCTTCCTAACTACATGATGGCTTGATTCAAAAAAGAAGAGTTCTGCATGTGTGAAGTGGTATCTAAGTGCACGTCTTAGATGTTACATGGCATCGCCTCTGCCTCATCATGTGAAGTTCTTCTTAGGTTCAAGGAGAGGAGAAATGTTCTCCACTTTGCTGGGAGAGGAGTGACAATGAATTCATAGCCATCCTTAGTCATCCACAATCCATGCTTTGGCCACAATTTATGCTCATCACATGTGCAAAGTGCACTGAGTTCTTCCAAAACGGCCCCTGAAAAAACTCATTTCCCTAGCAGGCATGTACGACCTGTGGCCAGGACATTTGTGACTTGCATGGACTGCATTGAATGAAGAGAAATTGTCTTAGGCTGCATATAAAATATATAGTATAGTTAATGTATGTAAATTAAAAACTTCCTTTAAAAAAATACAAGTTTGTAACAGGCGTCTCCAAGCAGCGGCTCGCAGGTTGGACTCACTCACCTGCGTTCTAGCAACAAAAAAAACCTCAAGAGTTCAGGTTCTCATCATCTGACCTATCATCACACTAACCCAGTGAGCACACAGTCTTCTTGAGGAGGAAGGTTACGGATCTTGGCATTAAAAAGTTAATCTGTTTGACACACTTATGATACAAGGGGGTTAAGGACAGGTGACTGCAGGAGACAGTTCTGTTCAACAAAGAGGAGGAGGAGGAGTTACCAAGCAGTCATGTAGCCCTAGAAATTCTGATGTTGAGACAGGTGTGTCACTCATTTGGATTTAGCCTCTTAGTCTAAACAACTCTATGGCTCTTTGTGAGGTAGGTGCCCCTTCCCTCTGGACTGTGAGTTAAAGTCCTGTAGAGCACACAGTGCCCCGAAGATTCTTAATAGCCTTATGCTGGAGAGAGAATGCCTGAGTCTCATCTTTAAGATTCTTAGAGGCCTGGGAATGTAGTGTGGTGGTAGAATGCTTGCCTGGCGTGGCGAAGGCTCTGAGATTGAGTCCCAGCATCTCAACAGAGAAAAAACATGCTTAGAAACTCTAGTATCTAGTGGAGGAGGCAGGCCCTTGTGAATCTTAGAGGCTGTCCTGTGGACGATGAATGTACACAGAGGTATATTTTGAATGTGGAATTGAATGTGGGGCCTTGGCGGGGAGAGTTAGGCATTGACATACTGGGTTTGGGGTGCCCACCTTGGCAGAGACAGGTTCAGAGACAGGAGTGTGGACTGGAGCTCTGGGGAGCCTCTTCTGTTTCCATTTTCTCAATGAATATGGAAGTGAGGTCTGGAGGGTAAATAGGGAGTGGGCTGATTAAAATGAGGATAATTGAAATGAGGTGAAATCGAGTCTGTTGTTGTTTACTGCTGTACCAGCTATGGCTGTCCCAACTTGATGATCTCCATTTTAGATATGGGCACAGTGTTTTTGTAAAGATTAAATAACCTGACCAAGCTTGGTACGTAAATTAAATATTTGTTTTTAACTTCAAAACCTTTGTACCGTACCAGCCGAACTGATTCATGACAGTTGCCCATTAGACAAAAGATAATCATTATTATGATTGAAATATTTACTTTGCTTTTTATTCTGGCTTATTCCAGGCCTTACTGTGGTATGCAAATTTTTTAAAAAGTGGGGAGAGCAAGCCTCAGAATACATTTCTAATTTTAAACACACTTCTTTCCTTCCTTTAGAAAATGAGTGGCCTTTAGAATTTGATTGAAAACGACGTTTGCTTTTATCTTTTGAAGTTCACAAAGAAACGTTCGCATACATCAGTCAGTAATGAATAAGCTTTTAGCATGGTGAGAATTGCACTTTATTCATTTACATGGAAACAAAATTTCCTCTCTGCTAAGGAGATCTTCTGTTTTTCTACACTTAAAATGATTTAAGTAGACTTTAAGAATCAAAAAAGACGGTTCTAAGAGAAAGAATATAGAGTAATTTTGATTATCTCTACTTCAAAAAGCTTCCAGAAAATTTAGTGATGTTCTAACATGATGATAGAGTGATGATTTTATGGTTTAGTGGAAGGAACAGTGTGACATTTTAAATAGAGGGGTTTTCAGCCTAGTAATTAAAATAACAATACTCAGAATACTTTCACAATACTGCAAACACACACAACCCAATTGCACGGGCTGTTTTTGGTTTAAATTACATGGGGCCTTTTCCAGCCATGCTTGTAGATAGAGTCTTGGTTGAAATAGCTGCATAATTCCTGGGCAGGGAGCTTTTCTTCGCTGTAATTACATTCCTGTGGTGACTCATACTCTGTAATGCGCAGGAAAATGTTCCTTTGACATTGGAAAACCTGGAAGATTTACTAATTGTTTAAAATCATTATTATTATTACTACTACAACTGCTACCCCTGTAAGGCGTGTTTTATTCCGGTACTTTTGGGTTTATTCCTGCTGTGGCTAATGAAGATGGGGCCAGGATCCCACCGATACCCACTGTCCAGGATGGGCGGGCTGTTCTCGATCCGTGGACTTCACCCTCATTGCAGCTCACAATTTCTGCCTCTCTGCTTGTCTTTCCTCAGGTAGCTGAATGGTTGTTCTCTAAATTTACTAGTTCAAATTACTAAGAGGAGGGATTGGGGTGGCTGTGCTCATAAATGTTGTCTCTGTGTAGTAGTGTTGGCTGGGGATTTAGCTCATTGGCACAGTGCTTGCCTGGCAAGCGTGAGGTTTCAAGTTGAATTCCTGGGACCAAAAAAAAAAACCCTTCATCTGTGTAGTAGCCTTTTTCTCCCAGTCCTGGGGAGTTGTTTCAGACTGGTATGAAGGCGGGGGGACAGTCTTCTGCAAAAGTCTGGCTGGCACTTCTCCTTTGAGTCCATGCTTCACTAACAAGGTATGATATGGATGCTGAGCAATTACCAGTT
>PVLD010003081.1:18277-150272 GCA_004027595.1 Dinomys branickii
TCAGCAGCTGTGAGGTTCCAGGGAGGACAGTCTTGATTGTTCAGGGACAAATGTTCTTTTTAAAGTTGAGGGAAAAGATGTTGGAGGAGGTGCATGCTAGGAGCTTTTTTATGAAGGGTCTGCACACTCTTAAAGAAGTGCATGCATATTTTTTCCCCTGGGGCTATTTCTGATTTTCATGAGTTGCTTAGAATTACATCAGCTATGGGAGAAGCCAGTTATAGCACAAGCCAGCCGCCCTACTGAGGAATGGCGGAGGAAAAAGTGGAGTGTGTCTTGGTCTTACTAATTGTGCCGAGCCACCCCACAGACTAACCCAGGAAGTATCTTGATGTAGGAAATTATTTTGACATAGTGGCAGCTTCCAGGTATGCTACCAGGTCTGTTCTCCCAGAGCAAAGGGAAACAGAAGCCTCCACAGACCAGACTGAAATGGTCAAACTGCAGTTTGCTAAGACAGTTTAATCACATAGCAAGAAGTAAGAAGAAAGAGATGAGTAGGGTGGCACACTTAGGACAGAGTGTAAGTGGGGACAGGGGGTGTGTGGGGCACTCCGGGCATACAGATTTGTATGTATGCTTGTGCTCTGCTGCATATGCCTGTCCCACTCATGTGTGGTTACAAGATTTGAGCTGAGGTTTGGCCAAGCCCCACAGATGGCAGAGGCCATGGTTGAATGATACCACCTTATTGTGTATCTGAAAGACACAGGATCAGGATGCCTGGTTAGTAGTTGTAGCTTGCCAGTCAGCCTGACAAACCTGTGTGGGTTCTGCCTGTGACTCTTGGGCAAGGAACACGTGGAGCAGGACTGAGAATCAGCAGGCACACCCTCCAGACACACCGTCTGCACCCATTTAGCAATGTCTGGAAACATTTTTCAATTGTCACAACTGGCGTGTGTAGGAGAAGTACTTACACGTAGTGGGGAGAATCCAGGTATGCTGGAAAATGTGGTGTAATACATAAGATGGTCGACTAGGACAAAGAATTATCTGACCAAATATGTCAGTAGGGTCAAAGTTGAGAAGTCCTGCGTAGTGTCAATGGGTGGGTGGTCAAATTAAGAACTCATGAATATTAATTGCTTATGTCTATTTAATATATCCTTGAGTATGTGTGTAACTCAGTGATATACCACTTACCAGCATCTGTGAGGCCCTGGGTTCGATCCCTGACATTGAAAAGAAGAAAAATTTAGTGTATCCTGCATATTTAATGTCTCTTGTACATTTAGTATATTGTGAACATTTATTAGCTACGTACCTCACAAATATTAGTTATATCTCGATCATCTATCCCTTTGTAAACATGTTCTTATGAAATAAGGACACCCTATCACTAGCTACTCTTCTATACTTAAAAATGTCTTAAAGCATCTGCCTAAACTTTAGAAAGCTCATATTTATTCATCTGATGGAACTGAATATTCTCAAATGCAAATTCACGTTCCACTTGCCTTGGAATTTTTAATAAAACGATAAATGTCTTGGTTGTTTAAGCTACTTTTAGTTGTGTTTTCTGTGACTTGCAGTTTAGAGCATCCTAGTGGTTGCTGCATAAAGTCAGCAGGAAAATTTATTTCAAGACAGACGTAGCCTGGGCTTACACTGTAATTACGTTTCCTCAGTGGTATTGTAGGCATCAACTTTGCAGCATGGTGGTGCTTGCAGTAACGTAATGCTGGTTTGCACATTCTGTTTGCATTTCAAGAAATTGTGGTCATGGGACTTATTCTGGTGGATTCTGTGCTAAGAAATTTACTTTTATTATGGTTGGGATGCTTTTGGCTTGGTGATGAAGCATTTTTAAAGAGAGTTTTTTATAATAGAAGCATTGTAATTTCTCCCAACAAAGTTTTTAGCCAGTCCAGTGTCTGTAAATACAGTAACATTAGGAATTTATAACTTCATGCATTTTTTTTTACTTATTAATGATATTTTTATTTATATTATAGTGCTTCAAAAACTAAAGACTATGGAATTGTGCCTTAAAATTTTTTTCCATATATGTATAATTAAAGGCAAGGATATTTAAGATTGTATGAACATTTAAAATGATGCAAGAAGCTTGTTGTTTTGAAGACATTTCAAAAGGGGATTATTTTTAAATGCTTACGGTTTCTGCCTTCTTGTTTCTTTTAGCTCTTTTTCTCTCCCCCACCCCCTTGTTCGTTTTTGTGGTGCTGGAGAATGAATTTACTGTTTTGTGTATGTCAGGCGAGCACTTTTCCGCGGGGGTTCTTTCCTAACCCTTCCCTGACCCTTTTTTATGATAGAAGCTAGTATTTTGCCAGATTAAAAATAGATAAAGTAATAGTAAGCTAGGATGGCCAATTAAACCTTGGATTAAAAAAAAACTAAAGTAAAAAAAATTAAGAATAAAATGTCTTAAGGCTGCGCATGGTGATGCATACCTGTAGTCCCAGCACTCTGGGAGGCTGAAGCAGGAAGAATGCAAGTTTAAGCCCAGCCAAGATAATTTACTGGCTTAGCAAGACCCCATCTCAAAATAAAAAATGAAAAAAGGGCTAGGAACGTACAGTACTTCAAAGCACTGGATTTAATCCCCTGTACCACGACCCCCTAAAAAAGCAAAGTGACTACTTTGAAGATCACAATGCACAGTTCATTAACTATTCTTATTATTCTGTTAGGACATTTTGTGTTTTTTCATAAAATAAAAGAATGTGGTGCTGGTCATAGTTTCTTAGAACTGATGACCGCATCAGAGCCATCCCCTCGCTTGAGCAGTTTGGTGATTTGTGGTGTAGTCAGGTGGTGCCTGTTTGTAATCCCAACAGCTTGCGAGGATACAGCATAGATGTGACAAGTTCCAGGTTAGCCTGAGCAACTTAGACCCAGTTTCAATAGGTAGAAAGGAAGGAAGGGAGGGAAAGAGGGAGGGAGGGAGGAAGGAACGAAGGAAAGAAAGTGGATTGATTGTTAAAGCAGATATGTATAGACCTGACTCCCATCTGCAAGTGCTGTATGTCATCAGGGTTCCCTGTAATTATCATTCCTGTCGTTGCAGTGACTTGCTGTCCTCTGATTATGTAGAGAGACACATTGGACGTGGAGGAAAGACTGTGGAAGTTAAAGTAAGTGACATTTTCCTTCCTTCGTTTTGGGGAAACTCTGAGAATCTTTTAAATGCGTCTGATTATAATATTGTTGTCTAGCAATCATTTGAATGTAAAGTCTTGAGGGGTGGTTGTTGTATTTGCTTCTGCTGTTCTGTGGTCCTAGGATTGGAACCAGGGCCTTGCACACATTAGACATTAAGCTTCCCTGCAAACTACCTCGCTGGCCTGTTTTGTTCTGTGATAGTGGCATTGCTCGGGCTAGCCTCGAACTTGTGTTATCCCTACCTCAGCCTCTAGCCATGCTTCGTCATGCCTGGCTTAGTGTGAGGATTTTAAAATATTTTGTCTTATTAAGAAATTTTGCTACCCGCTTGTGAAAAGAGCTTACTCTCCGTTATCAGAAAAAGAACTCCTGGAATACTATAGGCCCTGCTGGCCTTACATCTTGGACAACTGCTAAAGGTGCTGTGCAATTGGTACAGCCGAAAGTAGCTCCGTTTCAGATTATGTCACAGAAAATAATGTTTGAAATCTGCCTTTGATGAACAGCGAGAATGACAATGTGAAATCTTGGGTCCAGGGCACGTATATAGCTTTATACTCACGTGTGAAAGGCTTTCTCCTGGTAAAATGTAAAATTGTGAGATTGACAGGGGTATCTCGGGGAGTTTCAAATACCTGAGGACAGAAATCTCAGCGTATTGGCTGTGATAGATAATCTCTGTAAAACTTAGAACACAAAGAAAAACTGCTGCACCTACAGGTACAACAATGTGTTTTTCCCAACCCAGCGATGATGTAATCTTAGGACATGGGAGAGAGAAAACACCCAGGTGTGAAGTGCTTGCTTTGTCTGTTCACTGTTTCGTGTAGTACGTTTTGCTCAGGTATGTAGATTTTTGAATATGTCCAGATTTACTATTTTGCCTTTTTTGAGTTAAAATGCGATTTATTAATTGCTGTTTTCTTTTTCTCATTACAAATGTGATTGGCCATGTTTTAGAAAACGTGCAAGCAAAGAGTCACAAAAATGGAAAATCACTTGTAAACTCATCACCAAGAGAGAAACTTTGTTTTCATTTTCTGTGTATCCTTGTCTTCTGACATGTATACATTTTCTACATCATGCCATCCATGCTTGCAATATATCTTGCTTCTTTTTTAGTAAATGCTGTGAACATTTGTGAACATTGTAAACATTTTCCTAAGCTATTTTCCCACAGAGTTTATGTTCATCACTTTTCTGTTCACATATAGTTCACTATAAAAAAGTTTTTACTCATAAGTTAAACTGTTAACAGTAATCATACTAAATAACTTTCTCCTACTCAAATGATAACCAAAGCTAATAGGGTGTTTCAATCATTAAGTAAAATAAAGATTTTTTTGGTAGTACTGGAGATGAAACCCAGGGCCTTATGAATTCCAAGCAAGCGCTCTGCTACTGAAAGCTATTTATTGTGGAAATTTTCAAACATATTAAAAAGCGAAAAGGATAATGTGATGATCTTCTGCATAGCTATCACCCATCCTGAGCAGTTACCAACAGCACAACAGTTGTGTATGGAGTATTTTAGAGCAAGGACGCGGTGTCAGTAAGTGCATCTGTGTGTGCAGGTTGACTGTCCCTCATCTGCAATGCTTGGGACCAGGTGTGTTTCAGATTTCAAACTTTTTTGGATTTTTGGAATAATTGCATAAACTTTGATCAGCCCTAATCCCCAAATCCAAAATGTTCTGAACTGTGCATTTTGTTGACAATAGAGAAATTTTTTATTTGATTTGATTTGATTTTGATCTTTTTAAGGAATTTTTGATTTTAGACGGTGCAGTTCATGATCAGAGATGCTCTGTCTGTACTCTCTGTGTCTGTAAGTGGTAAAGATTTAAAAATAAAACCTTAAGTTTTATGAGTGACCTAGATGAAATAGTCATACTAGTCCCTCCAGAAAGTTATGTCAAACGGGATAAACTGAATGGTTGATTTATATCCTGCAGAAGAGGATATCAGGATTCTTCGAAATTGGACATAGGAGAATGGAGTTATTTTGCTTTTAGATGACAAAAGAATTACCTAGCTGGATTCTCTAGCTCCTTTTCGTTCGCATTCTTGCTTACGTGATCTCACTTCCCTCGTTTCTAGGATAGTTTTTCCTGAATGCGAAGTGTCTCCTAGTCCTTTGTTGAAGAGGGAGGGGAACGGGCAGTCCTCTGTCCTTTCCCTCTCTGTCCGGGAGTGGAAGCGGGAGCACAGACACGCACGTGCAGGGAAGACCCAGCAAGCAGCTCTCTGTCCTCCCTACAGCAATATCCCATTATGGTTTGGTGAGGATGTTCCCCAAAGCTTCATGGGCTCGTGGCCAGGGCTTCCAGAATGTGAATGAGCAGAGGGAGGGGGTTAGCTACACACGATTCTCAGACACAGAGTCTGATGGAAGAGTCAGGTTCTGGGGGTAAGACCGAGAAGGGTACATTTCTGCCCCAGCTCTCTCCTCTGCTTTTGGTTTCCTGGCCTCTATGACTGACCTTTTTTACCTTGCAGTCAGTGGACAATGGACTGAAAACAGCCAAGATAAACCTCCCCTCCTTTAAAATGCTGGGGCTGGGTATTTTGTCTCAGTGATGAAGAATATGAGCAAGATAATCCCTTTTTGGTAAATTTTCTTAATCAGTAAAGTGTAGGGCACTCTGTGTGTTCAGTAAACATAAAATCTTGGTTTGCAAGCGTAATTCATCCTAGAAACATGCTTATAATTCAAAACACTTGTTTAATCAAAGCAGATTTCCCCATAAGAAATAATAGAAACTCAGATGATTTGTTCTACAATTCAAAAATATTCATATGGAAATGTTTACAATACTGTAATATAATATAAAATAATAAAAAATAAAATATAAAGAAAAATAAACAATTTAACCTCCACTTACCTTGGAAGACCTTCATGGCGGGCGTGAGTGAGACAAGAGAGAGGAGGGTTATTGTGTAGGACAACTTTTACTGTCACTACTGGAATCACTAATTGTCTCAGGGGACTCTCTCTCTTTCTTTTATCTCCCTCCCTCCCTCCCTTCCTTCCTTCCTTCCTTCCTTCCTTCCTTCCTTCCTTCCTTCCTTCCTTCCTTCCCCTTCTTTCTTGTTTTTCTTTCAACAGGGTAGTTCAGGCTGGCCTTCAACTCATGGTCATTCTCCTTCCTCAGCTTCCCAGTGCTGGGATTATAGATGTGCACCGCCATGCCTGGAATCTTTTTCTTTTTGTGCACCTTGAACAAGGAACCTATCCAGTGACACTTGCTTTTGACTCCTGTTGAGGATTTTGTGGAAATGTGATACTACATTACCCTTAAACAGATTTATTGCTTGCACTTTGACAGTCTTGTTCAGGTGGTGCTTTTCTATAAAACTTTGTACTGTTCCCCACATTTTATATACCTCCCTAATCTCATTTGAAGTGAGGGTTTCCTCTTTCTCTCCTCCTCCTCCTCTACAGACGAGATGTCCTCTGTAACTTCTTGCTGTTCAGAGATGATCAGAGAGAGAGAGAGAGAGAAGGAGAGAGAGAAAAGAACCACTATAAAAGAACCACTGGTTCAGTTGTGGTCATGTGACATTTGGCACCATAGACTACTTACATTACAAGATATCACTTGTTTATCCAGTTAAATTTATTCAAAATATCTGCTTGTCTTGGAAACACTTGCAGAATGAGTTCCAGTCTAAGGTTTTCCTGCATCGAATAACACAAATACAGGTTTTACTGTACAGTCTGCTGATTTTGTAGTCTCTAAATTGCATTGTCTTTGTTGATGATTTTCCTAACGCCTTAAGTTGTCAAAGTTTAGGGCCAGAGGATGTCTTAATTTTTCTACTTTTCTTTCACCTTGGGTATATAGTAGTTTGCTATGGTTGCCCTAACAAGGCAAGAGAAATGCATTCTTTGCCAGTCTGGAGGCCAGAAGTCCAAGATGGAGGCACCCTCAGGGCTGGTTTCTTCTGGTAGCCTGTGCATGGTCAGTCTTCTGTCTTCACATAGTTTCCCATGGTGCATTTCTGCACCCTAAATTCTGCTTGTGAGGATGCACTCATTACACATTTGGTATTACGTTTTATTAAAATCTTACTTCCCTACTAAGTGCACATTGTACAGCATGGTGGGAAGCTCCTGACAAAATAAGAGGAGAGCTGACGGGAATGGCCTGCCATAGGAAAGGAAAGCTAAGCACACGTGGTGTCCATGTAGGTGAGACGTGTGCATGGAGCATACAGTTCTCATGTGTGAAGACTGCCTTGGGTGTGACAATTAAAGGAAAGATTATTTCTGTGGTAGACTTCTATTTGCGTTCACTTTGTAGTTCACGTCGGTTTTTATTTCTTATGTTATCTCTTAGATTTTGTAAGGAAGTACACAGCTAATGTGAAAAGGTTGATGGTGGGTTTTAAAAAAAGTTTTAAAATATATCTTTTTGTTCTTTGCAGTATACTAGATTTTAGATTGTGTTGACTGCAATTTTATGTTTAGAGTAAAATAAAATACATTTTGTGATCATTAGTTCGATGACAATTTTTATTATCTGTAGGGCCTTATATGCTCCATGAAAGGCAGTTTTGTCTGGTCAGGTAGCTTTTATTTTTAAGCTTCTTCATGGTTATGAGGTCTATATACAGAAAAGAGACAGGTACTTTTCTGCCTTTTGTAAGACATATCTCATCTTTCACTTACATTTATTTCGATTCATTTAAAGACTTAAGTTCTAAATTACTCCATTGTTTATGTATTTGATAGGGAATTTTAAAGAAGAGCCTTACGTAATCAGAATAACTTGGGAAAGCAACTTTTCATTGTGGAGAACTATGCCTCTTGTTTTTGTTTTTTGTCTTTTGGAGACAGAGTCTCACTATGCAGTTCAGGCTGGCTTTGAGCTCACTTTGTAGCCCAGGCTGGCCTCAAACTCACAACAATCTCCTGCCTTAGGCTCCCGAGTGCTGGGATTGCAGTTATGTGCCACCATGCCTGGCTGTGACTCTGGTTTTGTAAGACAAAGAAGACTGGAATTTTTGAATAGTGGCAACAGAATCTAACCTGTGCAGTTTATTCCTTTATAGTTAGCCAGCTTTTATTTTATTTTGTTTTGTTTTATTTTATTTTTCTTTTTGGTCTTAAAACTCAAAGCTAACAGTGTTTTAGTTCATCAACACTTTCAGTACATAGGGTCAGTAGTATATACTAATCGTAACAAGTAACCTATTGCTAAATGATATGGTTGCATGAATTCATATGTATTTGATCCTCAAAACACTCTGTGATTGAAATATAACTACTACTGTACAGAAACTGAGTCATGGAGGAGTTAGTTTGTGAAAAGTGACACCATAAGGAGTAATGGGGCAGTAAAGACTACCTCACACCAGAGCTGACCCATAGACGTGTTATGTACCATATAGCCTATGTTGTGCAAAATAGGATAGCTATAAAAATTAAAATGTATTTTGCCTTCCTTGTTTACCTATCTAATGCATTTTGGAGGTTCCTCATAATTGCTCATTTGCAATTTTTAGTACTTACACTGAAATGTTGTTGATACTTAAAGACCCTTTAGGTTTTTCTCTCAAATTTGGTTATGCATTTGGGCATTTTTGCTGTAATGGCAGTTGCCTAAAGCAAAATGGAGAACACGTACTTCTGTCTAAAGCTTGTTATTTTTCTTTGAATAAATATCTCAGGAAAATAGCCCTAGAATGAATTTTAGAATACTAGGAGAGGAATGATAAGACTATTTATATACCAGAGACAGGTATTCATGGGGTGGGAGTGGATTTCTTTAGTGTCAAAGAGTAAAACCAGACGTTATTGTAAATATATGATTTGTTCTATTACCAATGATGACCAGTCATCAATAACATCAGTTTTGATGGTACTTTTTTGTTAAATTATTTGATCTCTTAAGTTAGTCAAAGGTAATGGCTATTGAGTGTCTGTTTTTATTAACTGAAATTATTTCTAAACTACTGTGTTTGAATGTTCAACTTGTCTGGAATTAGGGCCTTAAACTGTAGTGTTGGGTATGTAGAGAGACACACGTTACTCAGCTTTGACTTTGAGCTGGCAATGATGGTTACTACCCACCCTTTGATTTTCTTGAGGAATCTGTGTCCCCCAGTTGTAATTATGTTCACAGTGAAGTAGAAAGATAATTGGGAAAGCGAAGGAGTGGGGGTCAAGGCTGCAGTCTGCAGAAGGGTAAAGGAATTAGAGCGCCGTGTGTGGGGAGCAGGTGTCAGGAGAGAAAGTGTCTACTTAAGGGTAAGAGAGGTTATTGTGACTCCTGGGAACCTTTTACTCTGATGAAATCTAATGTAATTTACATTAAGAATCTTTTAAAGGTGAACTGAAGTGGTCCCTGTCATTCCTGGAACAGAGTTTTAGGAGAGTCGATTTAGAAGTGACGAGAATGCCTGAGTGTTTCTACAGAGGAAGCTTCGTCTTGCTGTTTACGTCCGTGTTCCGTCCCTGGGGTTGAAGCTCCATGAAGTGTTTGTAACTTAGCACAATTCCATCTCCCCGCAGGCCTCTGTGCCGCTCTCCTGTCTCTGGATTCCGTTTGCACTCATTTGTCTAAAGTCAGACTTCTAGCACCTTTTTTCCTTCTGAAGAAAGGGCACACTTTCTTACCCTGACTTCTCTGTTGCTGTACTTTTGCCATGATGAGTATGTCAACACCAGGAATAAGAATACAAATCACTGACAGAATTCTAACTAAGATGAGTGTCAAGAGCACAGATCCTTCTCCAACTTCATAGATCCTGGGAACCTGAACAGCAGAGATAGAAAATTGCCTGTGATCGCTGATTGTAGGCAGAACTTCTCTTATCTCCTTTTCTAGATTTCTCCATAAGGGACATAATTCCTACAACTCAATAATTCAAAATGTTAAAAAAACTGATGCTTCTTCACATGTCATATCTTTTCAGATGTTTTGTGTGTAAAATAACCCCACAACAAATCATTGTATGGTGTGATATAATATTGAGGATTCCTTCCTTAAGTAAAAAAAAGTCCTAGGTTTGTCATTAGTCATAGGATTTAGTGTAAAAACTAGATTATTGCTCAGTGACTGCATTCTGCTCTACTTTTTTTTTAAATAAGAAGACCTTTACTTAACATGTGCTTTTATGAGCTGCATTTTTCTCAGATTCCTTTGCATGTACTTGAATATACACAAATGCTTGCAATGTTTCCTTTTTGACTAGGGAAAAGTGCAGAAATAGCCATTCAACCATCAGGGTGTCTCATGTATTTGTTGTGGCAGAGAAGATGAACATGGGTTGATCTTTTGCTTCTCCTGGATATCGAATTTCCTTATTGATTCTCGAAACTCTATTAATGTTAAGAATCTTTTATCTTTCTGTAACACAAGAAGAGGAAGGGACTAAGAAGAGAAAAATCAGGCTTTGATGTGTAGTAAACTACGCTTCATGCTTTATTACAGAACTATCTAAACCACCACATCAGGGATGAGTCTTCCGAAGCACAGATTGGGCCTTTTCTCGAGCACCTGATTAGGTTGCCTTTTGGTTTTGGAGGCTGCTTTGAGATGAAAGCCACACAATAGCCACTGTTGCCAAGTAATATATTCTGAGGTTAAAAAAAAAAAGACTCTCATTTTCTCTACTTCTTTTTTGAGCAACTCAGCAACAGCATTTCTCCTCCAAAATGCATTCATTTACAGCTGTACCTTATATTTGAGAAACATGGTTTCTGTCTTGAACTGTCAATACAGGAGTCTTTCCAGAGACTCTTAGATAGGTTCTTGGATAACATTTAGTCACCTACACAGTGAGTCACATGACAGTGGAAGGTGATTTTTTTTTTTAAGTAGATCTATTTATAGAAGTTGTCACTTAAACTGCTAGTTTTATCATCAAATTTCAAATTCATCTCAGGCATTCTCCTTGGAGATATGGAGGCGTAGAGGCCTCTGTTAAAGTAAAGAAACTCAGTGCTGTGTATTTAAGGTGCTCGTGGACAGTGTGAAGACCACGAGATGACCCTTGGAGTGTCTTCAGGAGCATCTTGGCAAGTTTGAGGCCAACCTGAACTACTGTAGTAAGACCCCGTTTCAAAAGACCAACTAACCAACAAACAAAAAAAACCCCAAAAAACCCCAAACCTATATTTATGTTTTTCTTGCTGCACTTCCTGGGAGATAACTTGGGAAAATTTCTTCTCAGCTCTCTTCTCTGAAATTGTTTAGCTATGATTTAACACCAATTGATCAGTTAATGAAACCAGAAGGACATAAAAATATCTATTTGTCAGTATATTGTTTTCATACATTTACATTTAGTTCAGTGGCTGTAGCTAGAAGACCTTTAAATTCTGTTACATTTTAAATCACTTCATTTTCCCTTGCTGACACAAATTTTTTTTTTTTTTGGTTTTGTTTTTTGAGACATAAACATAGTCTCACTATGTAGCCCAGGCTGGCCTCGAAAAAGTGGTGATCCTCCCACATTAGCCTCCCACATGCTGGGACTATAGGCATGTGCTACCATGCCCAGCACAAAATTATTTTTTTTAAAAAGACCCTATGTGAATGAGAGTTAATGTTTTTAAGAAACAAATATAAAGTAAGGTTGATTTTTATGATGGTAAAGTAGTAATAACTGAGTTTAATTTCAGGGATGGTTGTGTGATTCAGTTATAGGCTTATCTTTTCTTTGGTGATGGCGCTGTAATTACAAATAGGGCCAGCATGGGAAACTCCTCTTTTGGGTCCTGTAGGTTTGAGCTGCTGCTTGTTTTCATATACTTTCATTTCTAAAACAATATATCATAGCTGGAAGACTTGGTTTTTTCTGTTATCAAGGCAAGAACCATGATATTTTTCAGAAGTACTTTAAATCTTGAACTATAGCCAAAAAAACGCATAGTTTTTGATAGGAGAGTCCTAAAGAGCTAATAGCAATGATTTATAATTCCCAAATATTTCTGCCTTGTAGAAGAATTTTGCTTTCATTTGGCATCTGTGAACTCCAGCTCACTAAGTTTTATCTTAAGGGCAAATATCTGCTGCCACTGGCTTCAACTGTGTTGCCTGGAAGCATTCAACCTTTTTTCCCTTATAAATCCAAACCCACTTGCTTTGTTAAGGCTATTTGATAACATTTTTATTCAGCTCTTAAAGCATTTATCTTAATGGAGTTAAAGAATATGAGTTTCTGTGCTTCTGTTGTTCCTTAAATTTTCTAGTTTTACAAATTAATAATTATTATATCCATATAGGGCTTATCTTACCATTAGAGCTTTTGTTTCTGATATTATCTGTACCTCCTTGAATCATATAATATCCCAGTACAATCATTGCTAATGCCTGGACTACGGAATGATAAAGGGTAAAAGTACTAGTAGTAGTTGGAGGAGTGAACACGTGGAAAGTACTTTCCCTGTGTGCTGGGCACTGGTTTGAGTGCTTTGTGTAATGTTAAATCACTTAATCCTCTAGTATGCTGTTGTTATTCTCATTTTGCAGATGAACAAACTGACACACAGAAAGTTAAATTCACTGGCTCAAGACCGTGAGGATAGGAAGTCAGGCTGGTACTAGAATTTGTGTTCTTATCCACTCTACTTTCTCTATATGGAAACAATCATTATAGCGGGAGTTAGAATGCAGGCATTTTAACGACAGCATTCACAGTTCACCATTTGCTGTTACATCTTTTCGAGAAGTTATTTTCAGTAAAGCATAAATTGAAGACATAATTGTTTGGTTCAGGTATGTCTCAATTATTCTAACAGAAAATTCCCATTATTCCAGGGAAGACCAGATGCATTGTAAGGATGCCCTGTTTTTTCAATCGTCTGTTTCTGGGGTTTATTTTTAGTTTTTCTTTGTTCTCTGTAGAAGTTGGATGTGCATTGCTCGTGACGGGGAAGCACTGTGGGTTCTAAAGTATGACTTTGAAATATGTTGCTGCCTTGCACATGGCAAGCACATGGCTCAGTTCTTATGCCTATCTGTTGCCTACGTGTAAATGTGTCTGCATCCGGAGAAAATGTGAGGTTTTATGGGCAAAGGGCAAGTAAGCCAAAACATAGCATCATCTTGCCAAGAGACTAGAAGATTTTTGGCTGTATCCTTTCCATCCTTTAAAGTGCCCTCTACAACACATGCTTCCTCACACAGTGAGAACTGAGGAAGTGTTTGCTCTTCCTGAGGATAACATTGGTTATTCCCAGTATGTCTTTGGCGTTTACTTTTACCTCCTCTTGGCTTCTGTGTATTGGTGTCTTTTCCATGAGGTTGCTGGGGTGTGCGTGCTGCCCAGCAGGCTTGTGCAGACATGTGTTCCTCTGCCATCTTGGGATCAGCATGGTTTCAGGAAGCTCTCAGATTTCATTCCCTTTTTATTATAGGAAAAATATTCTTTGGGGGATTAAGTTAATTTTGCCTTCCCTTAGGACTGAATGAAAGTTGCTGTAAGTTTATCAGCATGTATAGTATATCAACTGTGTTATGGCGTGGAAAGATTGCAGGTGGTCATAACTCTGAAGCAGAAGGAAAATCCTGGCCCGTTACCAGCTGCAGCAGGTTAGGTGTCCCAGTACTGGAATAGGGGAAATGAGCAGGAGTGACACCTGCCATCAGCAGGAGTTTGTTTCTGGGCTCTGTTTGTAGCCTGTTTGAGTAGAAGGTCTCTGTTTATTTTTTTTCTAGTGTAAAAAATTCATCCAGTTAAGTCTCTAGAGAGTTATTTCATTTGTTCATATTCAATATGTCATCCATTGACTTGAAAGACATTTGCAGCACAGATTTTAAAAAAACTCAAGGTAGCACTAATGGTATTTCTATGTATAGAAATAATTAACTTTCATAATAGAATAGTTCACAATTCTAATTCTAAAACCAGTCCTTCTATTATATAATGTCTTTGCAGATCTATTGCAGTTTCTTTTTTACATCAAACTGAACTGTTAATTACAATTGAACATTAAATTAAAGAGTGGTAGTTTTGGGTAAATTTTAACCCGTCTAAAGCAAAATAAGTATCACAAATGGTTCCCATGATGTCCTAAACTAGTTCTTTTCTTATTAATAAAAACTGTTTTTGTTTTCAAGGGAGTGGCTTCTATATAAAAATAACAGGTCGTAAGGATGTAGAGTAAGTGCTGATGGCTCTGCGTGTGAAAGCCATTTGGATGGTAATGGGTCAGGGCTGCAGCGGTGCTTCGTCACAGCAGTCTTCTCTTCACCTCTAGGGAAAGCAGAAGTGAGCATATACAGTCGGACTTCCTAATTCCGCTATTAAGGTCCTGAAAACTTGCACATGTAGAGTTTAAGTAGCTAGGAACTTGATGTTAGGGCTTTATGGCAGAAGAAAAAGACAGCCAAGCTCTCAGGTTCCCTCTTTGCGCTCTCACCCCTCGTCCACTGAGCAGGAGTTTGAGTGCTCAGCGTGGCCAGGCAGAGCATTATAGCTGCTACAGGATATGATGCAGTTCTTGCCCTCAGGAAGCTTATGTTTCAGGAGCACCAGGCACAGCACAAATAACTACCAAGAAGTCTTAGAAACTGCAGAAGTACTAAGTGCCCAAAGAGAAGCACAGGTGGCTTTGAGGGCATTAGGTGGGGCACATGACCTAGTCTGCATGGTCAGCAGTGTACCTCATCCCCCAGACTGGGGACTGAACCCTGAGCCTCGTATGTATTAAACATCTCTGGTACTGGCAAGCTATATCCTGCGTCCCAAGACGTTCTTGATGAAATACAGTAGCTCGGAAGTTGGAAAGGTAATAGGATGTAGAATGGCAGTGAAACTGGCAGTGCAAAGTTCCAGAGTCCTGTTAATGGGGAATGTGGTGGATGGGAACAGAACTGAGCCAGAGGGGCGCACGTTGGGCAGGGAGTTGGCACAGGAAGCAGAGTGGTGGAGTTAGAGTGCAGGAGGCGGGTCTTGGAGTGCAAGACCTAAGGAGGCGGGTCTTGTGGTGCCTTGGACATCACTTACAGATTGCCTGACGCATTTGTTCTCTTCTGTTGAGTAGTCTTTGCAGTCCAGAAATGCACCTCTGGGGCAGGGGATATAGCTCAGTGGAATAAGCGCCTGCCTAGCAAGCGCAGGGTCCTGAGTTCAATCCCCAGTACCGCAAAAAAAAAAAAAAAATTTACCCAGAAATGCACCTCTGTCTTTGGAAGCCAAAGGGCTAGCGTGGTGATTCCCGGTGGAGTCGATAGATCCTGCACATCATAGGTAGAGATTTGGGCAGAACACATGCTATCTTCTTCATGTCCAGCGACTCTTCTTGTTAAATAAAAAATTAAGAGAAGTTCTTGAATAGCAATAAAGGAGGGGACTAGTTACTTGTTTTGTTTCTAGGTCCAGAGCAGACGTGTAGTTTGGAGAAAGTAAAGCAGGGTATCCAACCTGTGGCTTGCCTGGGCCAAATGGAGTGAAGAGGAGTTGCCTTGGGCCATATGTAAATATAGAGTTAATGTGTATAAGTAACAGAACTCTATATTTTCATTGTAACATCTGCAGTATTAGCAATGTCATATATGTAATTTTAACAATATCATGAGTAAAACTATGATAACGTTCTGTACTTCCTATACCACAGCTGTTTAAAAAAGCTATTTTTACTTGTTAAAATATTTTTAAAAATAACACACATCCAAGTTTAATAATTAAGTAAGAACATTTACATGGCTGAACTGGATATGATGGCTCACACTTGTAATCCCAGAACTCCTGGAGGCTGAGGCAGGAGAACTCAAAGTTTGAGCCCAGCCTCAAAATACAAAATAAAAAGGACTAAGGATATGAAGACCCTGGGTTCAGTATCCAGTAAAAAATAAAAGTAAGTTAGCAGACAAGCAAGCTAGCTTAGATGTCTGTTTAACAACAAGAAGCACCTGTCTTCACAGGCGTACACACACCCTTGTAGGTACTCACCAAGTTGCACAGTGCTTGTGGTACCGACACATGTGGGTTCCATGTGACTGACTGACTGTGCGTAGTGGGTGTGGGAGGCGGGGTTAGCACAGCTGCAGCAGCCCAGGGCAGTGTTGCTGCTCACATGGTCCCGGCTTCAGCACAGTGCAGTGGAGTCCTGAAAAAGATTGCTAAAAATCACATTGGAATGTTAAAAGTTTATGATCCTGTGGGGCTGCATTGTGAACTGTCCAGGGCCCATCAGCCAGAGGTTGGACTTTCCTGCCAATCAGACTTAGACACTAAGAATACTCGCAGGCCTAGATGGACCTAAATTCAAGCCCTGCTTTGCCTGTTAGTGTCTGTGTGGCCTTCCTCATATAGGTTAGTTACGCCTTCTGTGTTTCCTTTTACTCCTGAGTTAAGCAAGCAAGACAAACATATAGCCAGAGATTTGGATATGGAATCGCCCTAAAAATATTGGTTCTTTTTTGTTTGTCTGGCTTTTAAAAACTCCAGTTTATTATCTTACAGTTAAATATTAGTTATGATGTCATTAATGAGGTAAAGTGCCAGTGTGAATTTCTGGCTAGGTCTTTGGTGGCTTTTGCCCATTCCTACTGTGATTTTTCTAAAGCTGCCCACGACTCAGGCTGCGTGTCACGTCCACCTGTGGGGACCAGGCTCCTGCCCTTGTGCTGTAGACTACACGGGGTTACTCTGAGAGAATCTCCGGGGAGCCTGTGCTGTGTACCTACTCAGCATTGAGCAGAATGTGTGTACCAGGAAACAACAGAAAATCTGAGGGGAAAACGTGAGGGAGGGAGTGAATCAGGTCACAGAATGGAGCAGCTTCTCCTGTTGAATCAACACTGTGGCCGCGTGTAGGGCAGAGTCCCCTTTGAACAGGTCTTGAGCAAGCATATTACCTCCCCTGCTGCAAAGAAGTGCAGTGAGTAGAAACAGGAAAATGAAGACCAGATGGCGAGCCTTCTGCTCTCCCGGTGCCGAGGTCATCTTCTGTGCACTCGCTTGTGCCCATACATTTCCTTCCTAAGATGCTTCAGAGCCACTTTTAAATCAGTTTTAAATCTCAAGTTATAAAATACTAGCAATGGACCTGTGATAAAAATTTCCATAATTTTGAAATTTCAAATATATCAAAAATTATATAACATGTTATAAAAGATACCCAAGTGTAGATTTAATGTGTTAGTGTTTTGCTATATTTGCTTCTTCTTCTTTTTTTTTTTTTTTTTTTTTTTTGCGGTGCTGGGATTGAACCTAGGGTCTTGTGCATGCCCGACACAAACTCTTCAATTGAGCTATATCCCCAGCTACTGCTTGAAATCCCTTTATTGTTTTTTTGAAGTCCACTAATTCTAAATAAACGTGTCTCCTCTTTTATTTTTACTTTTCCATAGTCATGCCTTTATTCTTTATCAGTGCGTTGGTTTTTTTAAATATATACCTTTTAAGGAGCCAGCTTTATTTTAGTGTTTACTTTCCAATAACTTTTTTCCTTTTGTCATTTCCTTTTGTGTACTTTAGAAAAATCTCTGTTACCCTTTTATAATTCATTGACCTTAATGTTTAACTCATTAATTACCAGTCTTTTTTCTTGTTTTAATTATTCTTTTCCATATGCATGTAAACAGGTAAAATGGCTCTGAAGTACAATCTCATTGGCTAGAAGTTCTGCTACATAGGTCGTTTTCACTCTCTCTCTAGTCCGTAATTAACACTATGCTTGTTAAATTACTTAGATTTTTTTAGAAATAACTTTTTAATTGTTTAGAAATTTTATATTTAGCATTAAAAACATTACTAAGCATATAAACACTTTGGTTGTTGGTCTTAAATTTTATTCCTTTGTTGTAAGTGCAGTCTAAACAATATTGATTCTTTGGAAGTTGACCTCGTATTTAAAGGAAAAAGGGCTGGTAACATTTGTTTTTTAAAAATAGCTTGCAAGTCATGGAGTCAGCAAGGACTCTGGTTCAAGTCCCTCCTTCATCTTATATAAAAATAAGCCAGAGAAATGAGGAATGATCAACTTGTGCCCATAGGAATAGTTACTAGGAGGAAAAGCACTTTCCTTTTCATGCTCAGCATCCTTTTTTATCAGCTACAACCGTAAATTTATATTTGCCTTTCCTGGAGGACATTGGTGGAGAAATTTCTCCTTACAAAATGAATGCTTTGTTTCTTCCTTTAAGTCAGCCCTGAGCTAATCCAGAGTCATTCACAGAGGGGTGAAAAGGACCACTGCATGTTCTCAGGGTTTGTCCTGGGGATCAAGCCAAGCTGCTCACTAAGCTACATGTGCTGTAACTTTTACAAATCTTATTTTGGATCAGGATCTTACTAAGTTGCCTCTGCTAGTCTGAAAAGTGTGGTCTTCCTGTCTCAGCCTCTCAGGCAGCTGCGATTACAGATGTCTGCTTCTGCGCTCTTTGCTGTGTGAAATTCTTGGGCATGGAGTATTTAGTCCCAAGGTGCAGGAGAGAAGAACGATTCTGCAACAAGATTTTTCTTTGGGTTGCTTGTCTTTCCTTTTTCAAAAAGGAAGTGGATGAGAGGATGACATATGAGTAGAAGTGAGAAATATAGGAAAATAAATTCATAATAAAAGTGGAGAACAACAATTCTTTTTCCCTCCTCGCCTCAGACCCTCATAGAGTTGTAGTTTATTTTATTTGAAGTATCTTATTTCTCCATCAATTTGTAAAGATAGTTTTGCTGAGTACATCAATCTGTGTTGAAGGTTGTTTTCCTTTAGAACTTGAAAATCTTCACTCCAAGCCCTCTTTGACTTGAAGGTTTGTGCTGAGATGTCAGCTGTGATTCTGATAGGCTTTCCTTTATAGGTGATTTGTTTCTTTTCCCTAATAGCTTTTAAGATTCTGTTTTTGTGTTAATTTCTGGGATCTTGAGTATGATATGCTTGGCTGTAGTATGTATGCCTGGTTTTTTTTTTTTTTTTTTGATAGTGTCTAGTTGGAGTACTGTGTTTCTCACTTATGTGTATGTCAAATTCTTTCTCCTACCAGGGAAGTTTTCTGCCATGATGTCTGTGAACAGTGTTTGTATATCATTTGTGCTTTTTCCTGCTTTTTCATCGACTCCAGTCAATCTTAAGTTATTCTTCTTTGCCTCATCTAGCAGTTGTTAGATTAATTTCTCATGATGTCTTGCTATTTTTAAGAAATCTTTCTTTTCATGATTGCCACCTGCAAGCCTTTCTTCTGTATCTGAGATCCAACCCTCAGATTGGCTTAATCTGCTGAGGGTACTCTCAATGGAATTTTTATTCTGCTGGATATCTGCTTGAATGTGCCTTATGGATTCCATTTCTTTCCTATGCTGAGCATGCGTGGCTTCCATCATTTTCTTAAGCGCTTGCATTTTTTTTTTTTTGTTTTGTCTGTATCTACTCTATAGTCACTAAGCATGGTTTCCACTGTGGATACCATCTCTTCATTTGTCAGAGAAATTATTTCTAATTTGAGTTTTTCTAGAGCCTTATTCAATTGCTTTGTTGTTTCCACTTCAGAGAGGCCAGGCGGGTGGCTTTTGGATTGTCCCATCTCATTGCCCCCTGGTTTTGCCTTTAATGAACTGGATGTCTGAGATTGCCTCTTATTTAAGTGTCTTCTCATATTCCTTTCTTTTTTAGTTTAATTCCTGGGGTGATGCTTATAAATTACCTATGGTGAGTTGCTTTATTCTTAGTATTTACAACCCTTAGAAAATTACTACTTCTCCAAGGGGTCTTCCAGGTATAAAGGATTTTTGGATTTTGAGTCTGTTGCAAGATCCTACCTCTTCAGTTTGTTGGGGATGAGAAGTTGCCGCCTGTTTGGGCCAGCCACTTGATCTTTGGTACTGTGACACAGTGTTTTCTATGACCCTTAGTCAATCTCAGTCTTGGAATACCAGGAAGAATAGCTGTTCAGAACAGTCATGTCACTTTCGGCTAAAGCGGTGCCATCAGCAATAATAGCAGCATCAATCACAGCCTAGAAAATGGCAAACTGAGGTAACCATTAATTTGCCACCTTTAATTGTATGAACTGGAGTTGTGATTAACAAAATCTAAAACAGACTAGAAAATTATATGTGGTACATAAGTCCTTAATATGTCAGTTTTACCCTCAGGGGTTAAAATTGAGAAGGGATTAAGGAAAAATAGAAAGGTAGGAGAAGAGGAAGAAATTAGGAGTAAGGCTGGAGGACAAAGAGGAGTCATGTTAACTTTGGGAAGCTGGTACAGAAGACTGGAAGAAAGAGGGGGAAGGAAGAGATAAAAAGAACAGAACAGAACAACACCCACAGAGGCTGGAAACAACGTTCATACTCACATAAAAGTAAGATCAAACGATGAAGGGAAAAAAACCCAAAAACAAAACCACAAAAACACAACAAAAAACAAACAAGAGGAAGAGAGAAGAAAAAAAAGTCCACTATATTTTTTGGTGCTGGGAATCAAACTCAGGACCTTGCACTTGCCCATCAGGTGCTTGTGCTACTGAGCTGTATCTCCTGCCTAAGAGCAGAATATATTCATTAGGGGAAAGAAAGCTGTCTGAGAGAGAGACAGAGGGCGTCCCATATGGGTTGCTGACCACTTCAGGATTGTCCCTGCTGTCACCGGTAGGCAGTGTGTGAAGACAGAGTCCCAATGTGTGTTGATTTATCCCAACAAGCCAGCAGTAGCTTTTTGCTGGGGTAGTGGATAATCTCAGCAAGCCTGCACCTTCTGGCCTAGACCAAACTCATTCATCAGTGCACCCTCTGAGGGCCTGAGCCGAGCAGCTGGGAGCTGCTAGATGGAACCAGCAACCACTGTGAGTTCTGAGCTCAGTCCCCTCCCCTCCAAGATGGCTCCCAGCTAGACACTGTCTCCTTCGAGGGAGATCTGAGCCCTCAGCACTCACCAGCAGCCAATGCAGTCCTTCACATCCGTTGCTCCACTCCACCGCTACATCTGTCTGTGGAGGCCTTTGGGATTGCCAGCAGTCACCATGTGTCTACAGGTTTCAATTCCTCCTTTCGGGCAGTGGGTCCCATCTCAGGGAGAAGGCACTGGCAGCTACACCCATCTTCACTGAAGTTTCTCTTTTCACTCTCTCTGTGGGCTTCAGTCTGTGTCTTTGATCCTTCCTAGGTCCAGGGGACCCACTTCTCCCCTTGTCCTCCTCACATTGGTATATTCCAGTGTCTTTTATTTGGGAGTTCAGTTTTGTTTTGTTGTAGTAGGACCTCTTGCCTGTGAAGCAGGGGTGCAACCACTGAGCTACACCTCCTAAACCTGTTTTTTTTTTTAATTAAGAAAATAGCATCAGAAATCTTTTCAGATGGAACAAAGATCTTATTCTTTTATTGTAGGAATACCAAATGTTTCTTTACACTTGGTAAAATATATTTATCATGGTCAGTTGTATTCTTGGTAATATTCAAACATCAAATATACAATAAGGTTTTAGGTAATATACATCCCTTTTTACAAAAAAGTCCATATGGAGCAACACATTTAAATTTTATTTAAAAGGTACAATCAATGATACAGTGGTTTCCTGGAAAGAGTTATAATTCCATGAGTTTATAATGACATAGTCACTATGTGGTCTGCATTGATTTTCCATTGTGCCAGCTTAGAAACGGATAAGAATTTTCTCTGCATTATGGTAATTTATGCTGAGGAGCACTTTGTGGAATCCTCAAAATTTTCAGTAGCCCAAGAAGACATTTGTTATGTTAGCGGGTGTGTTATGATTACCTGACAGCTGAAAAAGAATTTCCCCTGACGATTCTATTACTAAAAATAAGCAATTTTGGAAGCTCCTTGACTTAGTAATAAAATGGGAGATCTCACTTGCCACATTATTTGTGTAGTAATAACGACAAGTGTTTGTATATGAATCTGTAGGAAAGTAGAATGGCTCCTATAGGTGCTTAAGATGCAGGTTAATCATGTTGGATGGATGTCCCCCTCCCTGATCGATACCTCCAGTTTATACCTCTGAGCCAAGCTTCTTAGAAACAAAATCCCCAAGTGGTGAATAGAAAAATGTGCTTAGCAGTGTTTAAATAGTGGAGAAGTTGTACTGGGTCAAATAGTATTCCCACAAAATTCACACCGCCTGGTATGGGCAAATACGACCTTATCTGGAAACAGGATCTTTTTCAGATACAGTCAAGTGGAGATGAGGTCATGCTAGTTTAAAGTGGATACTAATCCAATGATTGCTGTTCTTCAAAGAGGAAAGGTTAAGCATAAAGACTTGGAGACCAGGGCAGCACTATGAGGAAACAGAGGCAGAGACCACAGAGCTTACAAACCAAGGAAAACTGAGGTTTGCTGGCAATAACCGGAGGTTTAGGAGAAGCAGGGAAAGGTTTCCCTAGAGCCTTCAGAGAAAGCAAGTCTCTGTTAGCACTTTGATTCCAGACTTCAGCTTCTGGAAATGTGACAGAATATATTTCTGTTATTTTAAGCCCACCCAGTCTCTGGTGATTTATTATGGTCCTAGGGAACTAATTCAGAAGACGTTCATTTTGATCTCATGATAAGTAGAAATGGAGTGTGTGCTGGAGGTGCCTGAGCCTGTGTACAAGAGGGGGAGTAAGTCAGTGCCTTTTGGAAATTCTCTGCCTCTCGGAAGACTTTAGCAGTTGTTTGTTTGAGGGCTTGTGAGTTGGAGCTTCATGGGAATCACTTTATCACAGCTTTCCTACTTTGCTTTCCACAGCTGACATCACCCAGGGGAAATCAATATAAGGGAAGACTACGGCATGATAATAAAAATAGATTTTTAAGCTCCCTATGTCCTGGTGTTTTTTTTTTTTTTAAGTTTAGAAGCTTCTGCAGCAGTTACAGCTCCTGTGTTTTGCGACATTTCCCATCTTCTAATAACAGTAGCACCTTCTTTATCACCTTTATTTGTATGCCAGTAGTTTTTAGTTTTGCTTTTTCCTACCATATTGTACCGTGGAAACCAAGCATCCTTTTTCCCCCTTTCTTCTTTTGGAGATAGGTTCTCATGGTCTAGCCCAGGCTGCCCTCAAATTTGGAATCCTCCTGCCTCAGCCTACTGAATGGTGGGATTATAGGTGTGTGCCCACCACATTTGTCTTTGGAATCATGCATCTTTTTAAAGTGAAATTTTCTTTTTTGTCAGCTAGATTTATCTCATGAGTTTTAGAAGATGCTTTCTTTCTTTTTTTAAAAAAATGCTTTCTTTTTAATTGATGATTGTTACAAGATCCTCCTGTTCATCCCTGACTCTTAAGATAGTGCAGGCTGGGAGTGAACTCTGATAGAGGACATGCTTAGCATGCATGAAGCCTGGACTCAAAGAAAAAAAAAGTTAAAGTAGCACAAAAATTTTCATTGATTGCTTATTTTTAGGTGTTGGCGTGAGGATAATTTGGATGTTGCTTGAGCAGTGTCCCCTGGGATGGGATGGCAAACGCAGAACCCAAAGGTGTCAGGCAGTAGTGTCCATGAGCGATGGGCTGGCTGGCTGGAGGGGGCCGTGCATGCCGAGTTTATCCTCACCTAGGCTTGGTCCTGCAGGAACATGGGAATCTGGGAATGGAGCCTTACTGTTAGTAAATTATTTATTATTTGAATTTCAGGAAAAGATAGAAATCCAAGTTTCAAAATAGCGAAGGGCTGAGACTTTATCGTACTTGCAAGTTAACAAGCATCATCCTGCTGGAATTGTATCTGTGCTGGCAGAAGACAGGAGACTTCGGGGTCAGAGTCAAAGGATTTTATTATCCCTCATGACATTTTCCTACACCTGTATCCTGAGCATTGATCCCCAGAGGGTGACAAAGGAAGGCATCGGGCGACCCCTGAGCTGCACAATGTGCTGGGACTAGAGACAAAGAATGTATTCAGCCTTTCCAGACATCCTTGAAAGGACAGTTCAAAATAATCACAGGCAACAAGGAAGTTTACAGTTGTCTTAGCCCTAAGTATTCCTGAGCAATCTATCCAAATTTTATTTCCAGAGATTCCTTGAAAAATTATTGTTAATCAGTCATTTAAATTAACTCAATGACATAAGATAGGTGTTCTTTCTTTTTTTAAAGTACTTTGAGAACTTCTACTGCTAATTTAAATTCAATTGTGTTCTAGTCTTAGCCATTTGTATTTCAGAGACCAGTATGCCCACAAAACATTTTGGGGATCAATGTAGGGTTGCCTACCCTCTAATTTGTACATAAGGGGAAATAGCCTGCTCAAAACATCTAAATGTTCTTTACTATGGCGCCCAGTTAGAAAGAATGAATATGACAGCTAATGCAACATGATGCCCTGAATTATTTACTGGAACAGAAAGAGGAAATTACTAGAAAAACTGATAAAATATAAATATTCCAACTCGAATAATATACTGATGCCAATTTCTGGGTTTTGCTAAATGTACTAAGGAAATGTAAGATGTGAACAATGCGAAAACTGTATTATGGGACCATCTCTACCATCTTTGCAACTTTCCTATATATCTAAAATTATTCCAGGAAGTTATAAAATTATTCTAAAATTCCTCTTGTTTCTTCCTTTGATACTGAGAATTGAACCTGGGGTGCTCTACCAATGAGCTGCATCCCCAGTCCTTAAAAACATTCTCTCTTTATATATACGTTTATATATTTTCAGAGTCTCACTAAGTTACTCAGGCCAGACTTGAACTTGTAGTTCTTCTTGCTGTAACCTAACTTCAGGGATTGCAAACACATATCCTGCTTATCTATTTTCCCTACACAGCCAGCATAACCTGACATCCCCTCATTCTATACCTGAACATATGTGTCCCTTTGGTGAATCCGGGGTGATTCAGTACCGTCTCAGGTTATGAGTTTTAATCAAGGTGGGTTGGTGTGAGTCCTCTTCCACAAAAGGGGTACCTCTCTGGGCATTTTGCCCTTGCAGCTGGTCCTAGAGGAATGAGGGAAGGGAGAGGGCGAGCTCTCTTGATACCAAGCTAGAGGAAGTTGGGCCAGGCAGGAAACACGGGCTTGGTAGGCCAAGTGTGAGGTTCTGCGCTAAAGCGGCCACAAGTATGAGCTGCAGCTGTGTGTCCACAAATCTGGTGCTGTCAGGTTCAGGAGCTTCAGTTCCTGTGAAGAGGTATTGGCTAGAGCCCAGGTTCTCAAGTGCAACAGGGTCTTGGAATCATCTCAACTCATTAAAATGCACAAGCCCAAAAGAGCCTAGATTCTGATGAAATTGATGTCGGGCGGGGCTTGGAAGTTTTCAAAGAACTCCCAGGTGGTACTGCTGTGTGCACTGTGCTAGAGCGGGGTGAGGAAGGGTCCTTCCTGTGGGTCAGAGTAACAGGAAAGCCCCAGTCCTGGTCCTAGTACCCCTGGGAAAGGAGACGGCTGTGACCTGGGGAGCAGAGTGACAGCTGGTGCTGTGGTCTTTTGGTGTCTGTTCTGACTATGCCTCTTTTATAGCATGAGTAAGTCATCTGGTTTTGTCTGTGACTTTCACAGAATGTAGCCAAAACCTGCATCCTTAGAAACCTTTCAGTCCTTGGCAAGCTTGGCTGACTGATCATGCCATCACTTTGATCCGGACCAGAGTGTCCCGACCAGCACTTGCAGAGCAGCTCTGTTCCCAGCTGTGCCCGTGACAGCCCTCTGACACACTCTTATCTTGCCTTCCATGGTGTTTCTAGTCAAGGCAGCTGGGGTGGAGGGAACGAGAAGAGCCGTGGTTGTTCACGTCTTTCCTGTTTCAGGCAGCATCATGGGAACAATGTGGCACTCAGGGGGCTCAGCCTGAGGAGTTTCGGCATCAGAGGCAGCTGCAGTGTAAGCAGCTGTTTCCACGCTTTAGTGTGCACCGAAGCCCCTGGAGAGCTGGCTGAAGTGCAGGTGCCTGGGCCACTTCCCAAGTGCCTGACTGGCTCTAGGACATGGCTTGCAAACATGTATTTCTAACAAGCTGATGCTGACAGAGTGGGGAATGAAGCTACTTTTTGAGAACCACAAAAATGTAATTGGCCTTGACTGTGTATCAGGCTGGCTTGGATGCGAGGGAGCTCTCTGTCTGTGTTTTCTCCCTTGTAGAAAGAGGAAAACAATATTTACTTAATTAACCACCATGCACTGTCCCATGCATCACCATGGCAGTGCCCAGGAAATGGTAATGTTTCCGTTCTCTGGAAGGTCTGTATTACTAGTATCCTGCACATGGGGGTGGTTTGATATGGAGTATTTTTAGGTTAATAATTCCTGATAGGACTTGTCACCTGTGGAACTTTTTGTGACTATAAAAACCAGAGGTCCTACCATATTCTTGGAGGTGGGAAGGCCAGGCAGTCTGATGTTTACAGAGCCCATTGTGGTGTTTCTGAGAGTCGATTTTGGGAACTTTGCTACTGAGTGGCATTTCTCAGGTGTAGGGCACTGCACTCTCTTGAATCAGGTGGAACCCTTGCAAAAGCTGATGCCTGCATCTGGATCATCCCTGTAGATCATAAGAGAATCTCTGGGGAGTATGACCTTGGCATTGGGAACCCAAAAGCTGCCCAGGGATTTCTGCAATGCAGCCAAGGTGGGGAAACATTTCCCTAATGTATTCATGTGGTAAGAAAAACATGGAGTATTTGTGAAAATGCAAATTTTGGGCTCTCACCTCAGAACTGCCTAAAATAAAATTTTTTAAAATTCAGTGCCCTGCATTGTTGGTCTTAACATAAGAATCATAGCTCACAGAACACTAATCCCTTAGACTCACGGGATGCTAATCCCTTATGTAGGAAATACTGCCCAATTGTGCCTGACATCTATGCAATGGCAGTGTACATTGTGTTTAATTTCATTGTCCCATAAGGTCCCCTACAATTGCTGGCAAGACTGTGTAGGTAGATATCTTCTCCCTTTTATTGATGAGGAACCTAAGATTCAAGTGTCTCCCTCAGAAAGTGCAGCTGGGGATGGGAACAGGTCGGGCATATGCACTTCTCTCAAGGGAGGGAAGAGGTGAAGTCTACTTACAGAAACAGGAATGGAGGTAGAAGAAGATGCCGTACGGGTTTTATAGAGTGGAAATCCAGAGGAAGAGGGAAGTAATCTAATCTGTGAGCAGGAGAGAATCTGAGTAGGCTTTTGGGAGGAGGTGTCTTGGCCCATCTTGGAGCTGAAAAAGTTACCAGGTTTCTTCTGAGGGCCTGGAAGGAGGGCAGGTGATTTTCGTGTGCTATTCTCTAGTTGGTCCTCTTTATTGGGTTTTTATTGTTTTATAACCCAGACTTTATAACTTCCTTTGTGTTATTATTTCATTTTATTTGTAATAAATTCTGTTTTTTTTTTCCCTTTGGAGATCTTGCTCATTGTCTAATGAAAGTATGGTCTGTCCTTGAATATTGCAAAGAAAGGGTTCATTTGACTTGACTAAAATGAAAATTGCAGTAAGCACCCCCCTACACACACACACTGGGAGGATAAGCCAGTAGTCACTTGAGCTATTGTATAGTATTTTATAGAGGTGGATCTTCTTTGAACTAAAACTATCTGTGTAGCTAAAAATAGACATCTGTTCTGTTAGGACTGTGTCAGAATATCAAGGAATGTGAAGAAAGTTTCACGGACAATGGATTTATTTCTGGAACAGAAGAGATGATAAGGAATAAAGCTGTGACTGGCAGTCGGATAGAGAACCCAGCGATATTAAAATGTACTGCCTTTTCCTACATCTGTCTTAGATTATTATGTGTAATACCTACTTTTATTAAGCTTCTGGTTAGATATGGAGAAACTTCATAACTGATAATATTTGAGAGAGTTGGCTGAAGTCAGTAGGCTTTATTGAAATGTATAAGGGATATTTGTGTATTTATGTATATATACCTCTCTCTATATATCTTATGTATGCATAATCTACTCCTGATATGTTACATAAAATCAGACAAAAATGTCTACCTTTTAGAAGCTAACTGTGGCTGGAACAGTATATAGAAGGGGAATACTTTAACTGTACATGTGCATTCTATAAATTCTTAAAATTTTTGCCAAAAGTGTATGTCATTTAAACTAATAGGAGCTCGGTGGTAGAGGACTTGCCTAGCATACGTGAGGTCCTGGGTTCAAGCTTTTGTATTATAAAAAAAAATGAAGTATTTAAAGAATAAGAATTAATAAATAATTTATTTTAATAATTTAATCACAGTTATATAAGTTAAGGAAGCCCATTAATATTAGAACCTCTATCCTCAACTAAAAAGTATTTCCAGACGTGTTAAAGGCAAACCTTCATTACTTCTTAGTGTAAAACTATTGGCTTGTGGTGAATAATGTCTGAAAATATAACAGAAAATGGAACTACATATACCACTAGTGGAGAGTTTCAAATTTTAAGTTACAGTAGCTGGACTGAAGAGATCAGTGTTTAGGCTTTTCCTAGAGTGTCGTGGAGACATTCAGTAATGATTCAACCATACTCAGCTTGGCATTTGCCGTGTTAGGCTTTTGTGCAGATGGATGCTAATCACATGCTGTTTTGGGCTTGACTTCTATTTTTTTGCATCAAAAAAAATGAATGAGAGATTGTTTTCCATTATCTAATCCAATGAATTCTTTGTCCTTTTTATGATGTACTATATGACATATTTCCAGAGTTGGCGCTTGAAAGAAAACTTCAGTAATTTAATAAAACATCTCTCATAGGCTTTGCCACCAACAGACCTCCCCCATGTAACAATGATGCTGACTTCCTTCATTTTTTAACCTGATACCATCATGTGTTTCAATTTCTTCTTTGTTTCTACTTCTACTTTCTCATATTTATAGGGTACTATTTATGACAAGTCTTCAACCTCTTAGAAAGTCTGGTCTAGGGACACACTTTTCTAAAAAAATTAAAACAATTTAATATTATTTACTTGGCAAAGAAGTAACTTGACATTACTTCTCCCACTGCCAGTGCAATAAATTACAAAACTAAAAAGTCGATCATCTATAAAAATATCTAAATGAAAATATAAAAGCCTATTAAGTCTGCTTGTACGGAGAAGCTCAATTCCTTTAGAGTCAAGACTCAAGCACGGCTCAGTAATAAGTTAAACATGTTTTAACATGTCAGAAGATAACAGAAAGGAAAATGTACACTAACAGATATCCCTAAAAGGTAATTATCCAAACAATTTAAAATAATATAACCCCTAGAAAGAGAAGTAATAAATAGGAAAAATGAAAATCTAGAAAGAACTGTTGACTGGGAAACATTTTTCCAACAGTCCAACCACCACGGACCTTTTTCTTGGGCCAGTACAAAGTTAGAGGGTGGAATTCTGGTTGAGTTAGATGTGTTCTGGAAATCAGGGTCACACTTAAAATTTAATCTTATGGTCAGTTCACCACCCTAATAGCCCAACAGAGGATGTTTAAACTTCTATAAATTTACCCCTAGCCCTAGTAAAAGAACAGAGGAGTAAAAAGTACAATAAATTAGTCAAGGGGAAGGCTTCATGGATTTGCATTTGTAGCCCATAGATTCTGGGTCTCACTTGTAAGCAGAGAAAGTGCAACAGGCATTGGGCCCACCCATAATTTACCTTGTTGGCAATTCCCAGGTACGCAACTGTGGTTCTCAGAGATTGTTGCTCTCCATGTGGAATATGGTCAGTGATATTCGCTGTAGGGTTGATGTGAGGATTAAATGTGATTGTAGTATGTACATTGAGTAGAACAATAGTTGACCCACAGTAATTATAATGGAGGGGGACATTTAGTAAGAGGTTACCAAGAGCCAAGCATTTTTCTAAACAATTTACGTCCCCTAGCTCCTTTAGTCCTTGTAAAAACCATGTGAGATAATCATCACCATTTGACAGATGAGGACACCGAGATGTAGGTGGTTTCTGTAACTTGCTTAAGATTATAAATGAAGGATCCAATAGCTCATGCTAACACCAGTTCTCCTCAGGAAGTCAGCCAGTGGCTGTGTCTTTGTATCCAAGACTTGTGTCTGTCCCTGCAGTACCTTATGGGTTCCATCCCTTGATTTGTCAGATGTGAATAACATTTTATCTTCTCCATAAAATCCAACCATAGTCCTCAGTTTATGACTCTCAGTGACTTCTCTGGACATCTGCAGTGGTGCAATTGTGAACCGTTACACCTGCAATCCACTCCCTCTTCAAAGCCGAGAGTCACCAACTCCTGCAGAATTACCTCAGGAGGAGCAGTAGTTCCTTTAAATTGTGGTGTAGAAGATCTCTTTGATCCTGCCACGTCTTCATGTCATCTTCCCGTCTTGGTGTTCTCTCCTGTCCACTTGTCAAGAAGGGAATATTTTAAATAGGCTTACTCCTTAAACCAGACTAAGTAAACCTTTGCCCCCTTAAACTATCCACTCCTTCCTGTTCCATGCTTTTGTACCTTAGCGAGTCAATTTAATTAGAAACCTTCAGTGGCTGAAGAAATAGATCACTGGGAGAATGGGAGGCCATTTAGAGCAGAGCTTCTCAACTTCAATGTGTGTACGAATCATGTTGGAGGAGCCTTGAAATAAAGGTTTTGATGGGGCAGATCTGAGGCTGAAGAGTCTACATTTCTCACAAGCTTCTGATGCCCTTGGTAGTGCCACTGTGAGAGCAGAAAATATTTAAAGTCAACACTGTAAGATGGCACATAATTTACCCTGGTTCCTTTCCAGACATATTCACTCTGAAAACAAGAATTACTTGTAAGAAACTCTTTTAGTAGAATGTAGTTCATGTAACTGGTTACTAGGAGAAACTTCACTGTTTCAGACCCACACAACTTACTAGGGAAGCCATTTTGAGCTGCTTTGGGAAAAGAATAATAAGCCTGTGTATCTCATAGTCAAGCGTTGACATAAACAATGTAAAAACAGATATTTTCCTCCATCTGTATAATTTAGCGATTCTTAAATGATTCCTTTTTTCCTTAGCTCCATTAGATTTCCTTGCTTTGCTGCGGCACGAGGTTGGATGTACCACAGCTAGGGGAACAGATGTCTGAACTCACTTCGGGCACAAAGGCCAGATGTGTCTTTCAGTGTCTGTTGCTTTGTTCCTGGGGTAGGACCTGCATACAAAGAACATGAAGTCAGCTTCTATTTTCCTGTCTTTTGATTAGGAGTCTGCTCCCGAGGGATGTTTATGAATAATTCTGTTGGAAATGGCTTGATAGCGCTGATCTGGGTAATGAGATGCTGCACAAAGCCGTGCATTCGACGGTGCAGCGGGAGTGTGAGAGGAGGGGACCCATTCTCCTCGTGATGCCGCAGGCTGATGTTCTGTTTCTGTTCTCAGGGAGGCGAGCACTGTTATTACCAGGGCCAGATCCGAGGAAACCCGACCTCCTTCGTTGCACTGTCCACATGCCATGGACTTCAGTAAGTGTTCTGAAAGTTATTTGTGCTACTCTTTCTTTCAGTAGTGCATTTGCTTTGTTTTTAACACACTATATAGTAGAAGCTTCTGTTTTATGTCAAGCAATAATATTAAATCATTGTTGGTTCCGAGTTTTTCTTTCTTGTGTTTTTGAAACAACGGAGATCTTAAAACTCGAGCCACTGTTGGAATTATAATACAGTGCCCTGTAGGGACACTTGAAACGCGTTTCCTGTTTCATCCAAATCAGATGGGCGTGGCTTGGGAAGCTTCGCTTCCTGCCTGTGGATGTTTAGCTCCTCCATTGCAGTTCTGCCTCTACGCCTTCTTGGTGGTGGTGGTTTTTAGATTTTTACAGAATCAGAAATTTCAGTAAATGGAAGCTTGGCAAAAGGATGCAAGTGATGTGGGGAGCTGTCACGCTCAGCCCTTCACAGAATCTCACCTGCCTCTTAGCAGTTTGCGTGAGGATTCGTGTGTTCTCAGAATTTCCAGAAGAGTGGAGTTCATCCTTCCCCGCTTCCTGTCATGTGACCTTCACCGTCAGCGGCCTTAGCTGGCGTTGAGCACAGGACTGCATCCTTTCCTGCGTCCTGTAGGTGAGGGTGACACAGGTGGCTCTTTCTTGTCTTGTAATCGCTTCTGCGCTGCTGCGCTGTTCCTCAGCGTTCTGTTTGGACTAAATCATCTCAGTCCCTTCTGGTTTATTCTACCTTTTTTGGCACAGTACAAGCTAGCACTTTAGTTTTGATAAATTTTTGTTGGAAAACTTCAAAATACTTCTTTTTCTGTTACCACCTTCAAGGTGTGGCTTTTCCATCTAGGAGGAGTTACTGCATTTGTTGTGCACCAGCCACGGGTGATGTTCAGGCAGTTGAGACGAGTCCTGAGAGCTCACATTCTCCTGCGGAGGGCAAACCCAGCCCAGCTTCCTGTCTCCGAATGTGATAGGTACATTTGGTTCCTTGTGAGGAAAAAACAAAACAAAACTGAGAACAGTGCAAGCTGAGAGTTGATACTGGAGAAGTAAAACTGGAAGTGGGGCCCCCAGCAGGCTTCGATGGATCATCCAAGGAGGGGTATTTGAGTGGCAGATCTTTAACCTAGAAAAGAGACCTGGGAAAGGCTGGAGACCTGGGTGCGGTAGCACATGCTTGTAAGCCCTGCTCCTGTGGAGGGTGGGGCAGGAGGATTGCAAGGTCGAGCCCAGCCTAGGCAGTTTGGCCAGATGTTTCAAAGTAAAATAAAAGGACCGGGGATGTAGGTTGGCGGTAGAGAGTTTGTCTGCTGTGTTCAATTCCCAGTATCACATACAGAGAGGACGAAGAGAAAAGACTGGAGAAGCTGGCTTGTCCTCCTGTGTGCAGCTGCTGCTCAGGCTCCGACAATAGGTTCTGTACGGAGGCAGAAAGCACAGTATGAGGCAGAGTAACCAGGGAAGGGAGACTGCGGGCACAAAGAGCTCTACTTTTTGCTGCTTATTGGAAATAAGTTTGTAAGTCCATTGTTGGAATAAAGAGCGATTTGCGTAAACGTGGAATCCATGCTTCATATTGGAGGGTCTTGGTATTCTTGTTCCATAGAAGAAATCCGGAAATCCTTTTCCATGGTAAAATTGTTTTACCTGATTTCAACAAGAGCAAAGCAGTCATTAGGAGTAGGATAGTTCAGCTTGTCAGTATTTATGGCAGCAAATGTATATTAGAGAAGAGAGTGATGGTAACGAAAAAGACTTCGTTCCCCCTCATTTCTCTTCTTAAAACGGCCGTCTCATGTCACAACACTGCGCTCAGTTCTTCTTCCAGCTTGCTTAGACAAGGGACGAGAGAATCTAAAACTGACAGCTGGCTCCTCACCTAACCACAGTCACTTGAAGAAGGACAGAAAGGTAACTTTGAGGCAGTTTTATAGGGCTGGATCAGGCATAGAACACCAAGTCCTGCCTCCATTATTTTAACTAAGCATATTTGACTTCTGCTTTTAGAGACATTTTCACTTAAAACTGCACATAAGTAAGCAGAATGTGGCCGGAATTGTGTGCAGACATGTCTGAGCTTTCTTGAATTATGGTGAGCAGGCCAGGTAAAGGTGCGGTTGTACTTCTTTGTTGTTGTTATCATTTCTCATCTTGATTTTACTTTCTGAGTAAAAATTGCCCCCAGAAATATTTTCAGGTGGATATTACTAAATACTAGATAATATATAGGTTGTCTCAGTTGTGGTATTTTAGACATGAGATCTATTATTTCACATGTGGCTCATCCTTTGTACAAAATTTCAGGTTTATTCATTTTTCTGACTTTTACTGAATTTAGTTGAAGATAATAAGCGGAAAAAATAAGATTGATAATGTCTTTTCTGTAAAGAACTTTTAAGTGACATTTCTTTAAATTCAAGGACTAATACGCAAATTTTGGTGCCAGTATGTTTGGTGGTATAACAGTCTTCTAACTATGGGAAATCTCCGAAGTGGAATCAAATGTGAGCTTATCGCCCCCTTGTGGAAATTTGTCAGAATGGCTGCTATTTCATAATGTTTTGATTCAGTTGCATAAAATTTTCAATCAATTGGTTTGTAATGACTTGGCCCTAGCTACAGATTTTTTTTAAAATCAAGTATGTATATAGTGTCACAGTCTCAGTATACTTACTAGACTTTATTTTATTGCAACAAAAAAGTAGCAATTAATAAGACACAAGTATGTTTTAATTATTCAGAAATTGATAATGGCATACTGTATCTTCTGGGTATAGACAGCGTCAGAATCTGCTTTCTTTATGCTCTGTACATGATGTTTAAATCAAACAATAAGTGACTGTCCCACTGGATATTAACCAAATGCAAGGATAAATAGCACCCAATGTTACGTAAACAAAATGATCTCCTTGCTACTTAATCAGTATTGCCATGTGAGCTTTGGCAAAGGGTGATGGTTTGATGTGGTTTTTCCAGATGGAGGCAGCCGGTTCTCAGTGGGGATAAGGAAAATGTGTACTGCACATTTGGCCTACTATTTTGGAAAGGGTCCCCCCTCTGATTCTTGAAGCATATGTCATGAGTGATATATTAATAGCTGAATCTGTTTATCTTTAAATTCCAAATATGGTGTCGTGCAAATTCAGAAAGTATACTTGCAGTTGAAAAAACTGCAGATGTAAGAATAGACATTCTGAAGGTATATAAAGGTTTAAGACGTGGAAGATGTTAAAGCAGGACTGAAAAAATTTGACTAGAGGCAGAATTGGAGCCTGTTATAATTAGAGTGCAGAAAACCAACCAATGAATGTGTCTTGCTACTTTTCTCTTGTTGCTGAGAAAAACTACCCAACACCCAAAATTAAGGAAGCAAAGGTTTATTTAGCTCACAGTTTGTACAGGTTTCAGTCTATAGTCGGCTGGCTTCAAGGCAGAGTGGCACATGGCTGAGGTCAACAGTTCATGGTGATGGAAAACAGCAAAAGCAACAAGAGCAAAAAAGGAAGGAGCAGCAGCAAGCCGCCTCTTTCTCTTCCTTACACTGTATGCAAACTACCTGTCCCAGGGCAGGTGTAGCACTCACACCCATAATCCCAGCATTGGCCCATGAATCAATCTTAAACTCTAGAAGCCCACACCATGATTGCATGAGGCTTTGGGGGGATATTCAGACACAAACCGTATCAGAATGATAAATACTGTCCTATATCTGACAGTTTTTGTTGTGCAGTCCTTTCTACACCAAACTGATTATTGCAGATCCACAGAGTTGCTCGCCTTAGATGCCTGGATGATAGGACAAGTTTCTTCACCTCGTAAGGTGCCTGATCTCAGTAGAAGGATTGTACTGTTCTTCCAAAAAGAGCAGCTATCTGGATCTCACTGGGTGAGAGTCAAGGCCAGGTGTAGCTTAAAATGCTCCCTGAAGGATTTCTCAGCTAGCAGAGAGCCATCTCTATCCAGAGATCCAAAATTAATCGCCTGATTCATGCCATTTCCTTGGGTCTGTCCTATTGTGCTTCTCCTGCAGCTTTTTTCATGTGGTCAGATGTTTGTTTGTTGAGATAGGTCCCACTTTGTGATTCAGGCTGGTCTAGAACTCAGTATGCCTCGGCTTCGTGAGTGCCAAGATCACAGGGGTGTGCCACCATGCTTGGCTCATCTTGTCAAATATAACTCCAGCTTTCCAGTTGCTCAGGTCAGAGCCTTGGAGTCTTTACTGACTCTTTCTTGCACACTCCTTATCAGATCAGTCTCTAAATCCTGTTTTGGTTTTTACTTTCAAACTATATCCAGACTGGGGCTACTATTCAGTGGGTATCCCAGGTCTAACTTTCAATCTTAGCACTGTGTCTTATTTTTTCTTGTTGCTAAGACACAATACTTTACACTTAAAGGAGGAAAGGTTTATTTAGCTCACAGTTTGTGGAGGTTTTAGTCCATAATTGGCTGGCTCCAAGGCAGAGTGACATGGCAGAAGGGGCATCATGGAGGAAAAACAATCCATGGCAAAGCAGGGCAGACAGAAGGCAAGAAGCAGCAAGCAAAGGCGGCAGGAGAAGCAGCAGCAGTGGAACAGCAGGAGCAGCTTTTGTATTCTATCCAGGCTGTGAGCACATTGATCAGTGCCACCCATGACCAGAGTGGGGCGCCCTAATCCCAGCATTTTATACGTAATCCGTATCTCGCACCCTTGGTCCAGTCACCTCTGAAAAGCCTTACCTATGATTGCATGAGGCTTTTCAGGGACATGTAGATTCAAGTTATCATATACCTAAAATGAAGGTAAACAAATGTCCAGAATTTGGCCCTTTCTCACCTGTTCTTCCATCACCACCCTGATCTAAGCCACCACTTCTTTCACACGGGTATTGCAATAATCTCTGCTTGTATGCCTGCCGTCCTACCGATTAGTGCAATCAGCAGCTGGGATTATCATTTCCAAACAACCTTCTGTTTCTCCTGACTTGAAATCTACAGCGGCTGCTCCTCATGTCTCTCATCTGACCCAGAAACAAGCCGCTTCCTTAATTTTGGGTGTTGGTTAGTTTTTCTCAGCAACAAGAGAAAAGTAAGCAAGACACATTCATTGGTTGGTTTTCTGCACTCTAATTATAACAGGCTTCAATTCTGCCTCTAGCCAAATTTTTTCAGTCCTGCTTTAACATCTTCCACATGTCTTAAACCTTTATATACCTTCAGACTGGCTATTCTTGCTCATATGGCCCCTTTGCCCCTAATCTCAATTTCCAGCACGTTTTCCACTGTTCTCCAGCCTCACAGTCTTCTTGCTGTTCCTGGAACAATTCAGGATTCCCTTCCCTTAGGCTTGTATCCTCAGTGCTCTGTGTACAGATATGCTTGTGACTCATCTCTTTGGTTCTCTCGGGTCAGTGCTTCAGGGCTGTCTTCTCCGGGAAGCCTTGCTCCGAGCCCCTCTTTGAATGAGGGGTCCTCACCCCAGCCCTCCTTATCTAGACTTCTGGCTGTATTTGTTGCCACTCACCTGTTTTATTTTCCTCTGAAATTTGTCATTGGCTAATACATATTTCCTGGTTGTGGATTTATTTTCTCTTCTGCATAGAATACGTATCAGCAGCATGAGAACAGATTGGTGTGTCTTGTTCACTACTGTATCACCAGCACCTGGAGCTTTGTAGAGCTCTCAGTACATGGTGAATGAATGAATGAACTTACAAAGCAGATTGCACAGGGCAGGTCCATCCTAGAGCTGCATTCATTCCTCTGCTTTTATTGGTGACGTAATCTGGCCAATTTACTTATCCGTTCCTTTTTTTTTTTTTTTTTCCGGGACCGGGGCTCGAACTCAGGGCCTTAGTGCTTAGTGGCAAGCACTTACCCCACTGAGCTGTACCTCCAGCCCAGGCCAATTTACTTAATCTCTTTGGGCTTCAGTTTCCTCACCTGGAAAATGAGGGTTTATTGCACTTCCCTCAGACATATAGAAAAGAATAAGTGTGTGGAAAATACTCAGCTCATGGCAAGTTATTGCCGTTGGTTTGCGTTTAGTGTTAGAGTACGTTCCAGGTTTACGTGGGGAGGCCTTTCTTTTTTTTCTTTTTTTTTTTTTTTTTAAATTTTATTTTAAAGACAAAGGAATGGAGACATATGAACCAGAAAAGCCATAAACAATACAGAAAATACAAAGTTATACAGAATATAGTAGGGAATTAGAACTGGATGTTGTATTACATAGTTATCTTCACATTAGTTAACACAAAAACATTACAGGAAATACCAAATTATAGAGAAGATAGTAGGGAATTTGCACTGGATGCTGTATAATATAAAGTTATCTTCATTTCTGCTAATACAAAAACGACTGAGGAAATACAAAATTATAGAGAACATAGAAGAGAATTAGCTCTGGATGCTGTCCTACATAATGTTACCTTCACCTTTGTTACTCAGGTTACACAGATGATGGCCCTTTTGATCAGTTCGTTTTTTCTCCTCCCTCATCTCCGTTGCCCTACCACTCAATCAGTTATCTTCCCTGTGATAATAACTACTCCTGGGTTTATCTATATCCTTGGACTCTCACCTTGGGAAGAGATATAGCTGCCTCAGACTATACTATAACATACAGGGGTGTATACAAACTGGCATGGTTGGAGGTGGGAGAGCACATATACTCACAGCGGACAGCCCGGCTCCACCCTGTTGTCGTGCTATGGGTGGGGGCGGGTCCAGACCATGTGGCTCCAGCATTACCGCTGCCCACCCCTTGCAGCTGGGCAATGGGTCTCCGAAGCTGAAGCTATGAATGCCGAAATGAGGGCGTGGGCCAGGGCTGTGCTTGGAGCGGCAACCTCCTCCCTCTCTATCTCGTCTCCCCCCAACTGCGCCATGTCAGATCTGTGATCCCCTCCTCCAGAGGAGGTTCTGCTTAGACTTTCCGAGGGTTTCACTTCCTATCTCAGATCCCTCCCGAGTTCAGGATATCCACCTCCCTCCTCGGCCTTTCTTAGGGGAGTTCCTAACAACCTGTAGCAGGAGCACCCATGGTTTGTTTAAAGAGTTTAAAAATCTAAGGAAGGGCCTGAAACAACAGGTGTTCTTTTGCATATTAAAGGATTAGAATGACCTGTTAGAGGAGGAATAATGGATGACAGCGGGGATGGGAAAATGGCAAGGGATGGGGTCAGCGTGAGATGACCAGAGGTAAGGAAATTCAGACTGAGAGGCCTTCCCCTCTCAGCAGTGTGTGTGTGTGCGCAAGCGTGCACACATACACGTGTGGCGTGTGGTTTGTGTGGTGGTGGTGGGGGCACTGGTGTTATGGCTGCTTCTGTGATAAAATGATCTTGTTCTGTGATACAAGCTGATGGCCATGCCTAACTGTTTCCCTGTTCCCCGCAGTGGGATGTTCTATGATGGGAACCATACGTATCTGATCGAGCCAGAAGAAAACGAGACTTCCCCAGTAAGTACTGTGCTTGCAGAGGAAACGCCAAGGTTGATGCCTGGAACTTTTTATTCTCCCCTCCCCAGCTCTTTTTATATTTAGGGATAGGATAGTGAATATATATATATATTAAATATTGACTAAGTCAAAACAACGAACTTCTTTTTTGTCTCTCCGTTTTTTCTATTGGGAGTATTTTCCCTACGGGGTGTTCCGAAGCTTCCGTGTATTTCTGTCTCCCACGTAACCTGCTCTGATATTAGTCGGCTTGGGTTACCATGAAATATACCATGTCTAGGCCACTAAACAACAGAAGATTTTTTTTTCTTAGTCCTGGAGGCAGTGAAGTCCATGATAACGAGGCCAGCAGGACTGCTGTCTGGTGAGGGCTCTCTCCGGGGCGGCGGAGGGCCACTGCCTTTGCGCTGCGTTCCCGCACAATAGAGAAACGCACCCCTGCTTGTCTGCTCCCGTCCAAGGCACCCCCTTTGGGGTTGGTCCCACACTTGTGACTTCGTGTAACCTTCTTCATCTCCTACAGGCCCCATATGCAGCTCCCAGGACATGCAGTTAAGACCACAGCTGAGGAATTTTGGCTGGCACACAAAACGCTCAGTCCACAACGGATAAAACCCACAGCCAAAGCCGTTGTTCCTTCCTCCTCTTCTCTCTCGAGCCCGCCTTTCTCCCCATGGCCTGTTGCCTTCAAGGCTCTGTGCCAGGGAAGTTTAGTGAAGCCTAGGACTTCTTCATCGCCTCCCTCACTCTACTTAAAATATTTATTTGCCACAAATCAGAAGAAGATTGAATTAATATTATAAACTATAGGGAAATATAGCGCATTCCATGCTAGATGTGAATATGCAAATGCTCCTCCTTATTCATGCAATATTGGTCAGATACTTAGAGGAGAGAATAATTTCAAGGAATGTACATTGTTTGTCACTCATAAAACGATGTTTAGGAGGCTATCTGAATTACATGTTATTTTCTGAGTACCTTCCACTGGTTATCCTGCCACTGTGCTTAACAGTGTGATTTTTTTTAAAAAAGGTAATAGCATGAAACTTGACTATTTCTGACACGCTCTCTTTTTAGTAATTAAATGAAGCCAGATAAAATTATTTGAATGCTCATTAGTTTTCCCTGGAAGAAGAATGTGACTTTTATCTCTCCCTTTCTAATAGAACTTTGTGTGACTTAAATCTGGGCATCTGCTTGCCCCACTTCCCCTGGTCCCATTCCTAGGAAAGCCTCTGCTTCCTAAAGCTATCTGGCTTGTGAAAGGGTGCAGGGATCCATGAAAGGAAGCAGCCCTAAAACACATTAACCCACTTTGCCAGATGTCTTACTTTTCTTGGGGGAATAGGACCATTTATTTTTTCCCATTACTGCAGGCTTTGGCTTCTCTAGGAGACCTTTTGTTTCTAATTGAGTATTACTCCGGTGCTGGGACAAAGCAGACCCAGGGGTGGGGGCTCCTGAAAAGTACTGACTATTCTAAGGGTCCCCAAGATATCCAGCTCTGCTTGTTTAATCTCTGTTGCTTCTGTCATTTCAGGAGGATTTCCATTTCCATTTAGTTTACAAATCCAGAGTGTTTGAGTTCCCCTTGGATGATCTTCCATCTGGTACGTTGCACATATAGTGGCTTTTTTATAAAAGGACATCAGGGATTCATTTAATGCTTTAGAACTAATCTGTATGTAAAATAACATTAACCCATGATTGTTCATGACATTTTTAGAAGGGAGGTCAGTTGGCATCAAGAGGAAGAGTAAAAAACTTGCTTTCTATACTACCCATGTCTATCATCATGCACTAAACTAAAGTCAGAATGGATCAAAGATCTAAATATTAAAACAAATGCTAAATTTACTGGAAGAGAAGATAGGTAAAAATCTTGAAGACATAGGTACAAGCAGAGTTTATGAACAAAATCTGAAATGCATAGGAAATACCTCACGCAATCAACAACTGGGGGCTCATCTTACTGAAAAGTTTTTGCACATTGAAAGAAATCACCAACAGAGTAAAAAGAAAACCCATGCATTGGGAAAAAATTTTAGCCAGCTGTCCCTCAGACAAAGGACTTCTATCTAGAACATACAAAGAATTAAAAAAAGATCAGACCCCCCAAATTCAAAGACCCAATCCAAAAATGGGCATCTGAGATGAATACACACTTCTCAGGTGAAGAAATAGTAATGGCAAATCAATATATGCAAAAATGTTCAACGTCACTGGTCATTTGAGAAGTACAAATTAAAACAATGCTAAGATTTCATTTCACTTCAGTAAGAATGGCTGTCATCAAGAAGTCAACCAATAATGAATGCTGGAGGGGCTGTGGGGAAAAATGAACCCTTCTCTATTGCTGGTAGGTATGTAGACTGGTGAAACCACTGTGGAAATCAGTGTGGTGATTCCTCAAAAAACTAGGACTAGAAGTCGAATTCAACCCAGCTGTTCCCCTTCTTGATATTTTTCCAGAAGAACTGAAAACATCACACCACAGTGATACATGTGCACCCATGTTTATAGCAGCACAATTCGTCATAGCTAAATCTTGGAAACAACACAAATGCCCATCAGCTGAGGAATGTATAAAAAGGATGTGGTATTACTCAGCTATAAAGAAAGATAAACTCAAGGCTTTTATAGGTAAATGGATGTAATTAGAGACCATACTCATAAGCGAAATAAGTCAGACTCACCTGTATAAACATTGTACTGTCTCCCTAGTATAAGAAACTGAAAGAGTAAATAAAATCTGAAAGGTACAATAGATACTGTGAAAGGGAAAGAAACTGCTCGAAAGGAAAGAACAACTGGGATGAGGGAAAGGAGTAAAGAAAGAAGGGAACACACACACACACACACACACACACACAAGATAGCTAACATAATTCTACTACTAATTTCTATTCGTCTGTTGAAAGGACCAGTTAATGCTTAATTGTTTGATCGGTCTTGCATACCTATATCTGGTAATCTGAACAACTACTTTGAAGATAACAGTATGCAATATAATGACCATTCTTGATTTTGTATCATCTTGTTTTGAAATTTTGTATCATTTTTAATGTTTTAAATTTTTTTTATGCTCTTTAGAAAAGTTAAAAAGAGGAAGAATAAATTGCAATTTAGCCTCATATAATAATTAAAGAGTTTGGAGAGACAGGGCTTGAGCACACTGAAAGAGACCTTTAAAAAAATCTAAGACTCTAAGTATGAAATTAGAGGAGATAATGTTATAGCAGAAATTGTTCTGCATAGATAAATATGTAAAAATTGACTCGGTGAAATAATGGTTTTATAAACATAGGGATGGACTCTAAGTCATTTTCCCACTTACTTTTCTTATCTCTTTTTTGCTTCAGGGATTTTAAGACAAAGCAATTATTATAGTTTCACCTTTTACATGATGTGCCAGCTGTGAGATTAGTGTTTTCTTCTCATGTTTGTTTATGGGCTGATGTATGTGCAGATGTTGAGAGTGGCATCCAGGTCTTCTCACATGCAAGAAGAGCAGCGTGATCATACGTGGGCCTGATTAGCAGAGGGGCGCTGCTGCAGGGTGACTTTGTCCTGCCACACCAGTCTCCTTTATTTCCTCCTCCAAAGAGAGGACACGCTGAATATCTGGTATAGAGTTGCTTCCTCCCCTGAAAAGCGAACCCTGACCGTTGTACCTTTTCATCTTAATTTGGTTTTGGCAGCGCCTCTGTAAGATCGATATTATTCCTGTCTTGTAGGGGAAGGAACGGAGGCTCAGCTAGTTGGTCTTTTTCCTGGTCTCATAGTGATGCATTGCAAAGCAAGATGCTGGCTTATGACACCATGAAAATACACTGTGGAAGGTGGGCCCAAGATGAGATGGGAGGTTTGCTGGCCTGAGACCAAATCGTGAACGGCTGCTTAGAAAAGCACATTGGAGCTCACTCTTTACCTTCCCCAGAAAATGGGATGAGCGCTTTCCATTGCCCCCTCTCCCCCGAAATAAGTGTGTGACGCCTCAGTCTCCTGTAGCTGCCCCGAGGAGAAAGTAACATTCCCTCCCTTTCTCTCTTGTTGCCACAGGGGCGGAGTTTTATTCCTATTTCATAGAATTCACTCTGTTAAAAAAATACTCAAGCACGGAGATGGTCTTTATGTAGACTCGTTACACTTGCCTTCAGTGATCTAGGACACTTTTTTTTTATTTTTTTATTTTTTATTTTAAAGACAAAAGAATGGAGACATATGAACCAGAAAAGCCAAAAACAATACAGAAAATACAAAGTTATACAGAATATAATAGGGAATTAGAACTGGATGTTGTATTACATAGTTATCTTCACATTAGTTAACACAAAAACATTAAAGGAAATACCAAATTATAGATAAGATAGTAGGGAATTTGCACTGGATGCTGTATAATATAAAGTTATCTTCGTTTCTGCTAGTACAAAAACGACTGAGGAAATACAGAATTATAGAGAACATAGAAGAGAATTAGCTCTGGATGCTGTCCTACATAATGTTACCTTCATCTTTGTTACTCAGGTTACACAGATGATGGCCCTTTTGATCAGTTCATTTTTTTCTCCTCCCTCATCTCCATTGCCCTACCACTCAATCAGTTATCTTCCCTGTGATAGTAACTGTACTCCTGGGTTTATCTATACCCTTGGACTCTCACCTTGGGAAGAGATATAGCTGCCTCAGACTATACTATAACATACAGGGGTGTATACAAACTGCCATGGTTGGAGGTGGGAGAGCACATATGCTCACAGCGGACCGCCCGGCTCCGCCCTGTCGTCGTGCTATGGGTGGGGGCGGGTCCAGACCATGTGGCTCCAGCATTACCGTTCCCCACCCCTTGCAGCTGGGCAATGGGTCTCCGAAGCTGAAGCTACGAATGCCGAAACGAGGGCGTGGGCCAGGGGTGTGCTTGGAGCGGCAACCACCTCCCTCTCTATCTCGTCTCCCTCCAACTGCGCCATGTCAGATCTGCGATCCCCTCCTCCAGAGGAGGTTCTGCTTAGACTTTCCGAGGGTTTCACTTCCTATCTCAGTTCCCTCTCGAGTTCAGGATATCCACCTCCCTCTAGGACACTTTTTATAAATCCTGTTATGGGAAGAAAATATATTTTGACTAGCTGCATGAGGATAAAGTTATTAATAAGTATTACTGGGAGCAATCAACGTTAATATTTAAAGTAATAAGTAAAAGTTCACCCAAAAGATATGATTATAGGCTTGCTATGATATGACCTTATACCTATCTAAATCTCGTCTATTTGAGATCTTCTGTCTATCATCTGTCTGTCTATCTGTCTATCTATCTCTATCATGGTGTTAGGGAAGATTGAATCTAGGGCCTTTGTTCTGAACTACATCACCAGCCACCTTTGTTTTTTTGTTTTGTTTTGTTTTGTTGAGATAGGGGCTCACTGAGTTGCTAACCCACCCACCTTGAACTCGTGATCCTCCTGCCTCAGTCCCCTGGAGTCCTGGGATTGCAGGCTTGTCCCACCATGCCTGGCTTCTTATAACTTTTCTTTAAAATTTTGCTCAGGATTCTTCTTCAGAAGAAAATTTGGAAGTGATCTGGTAGTTTTGTTTTTTATTACATGCATCTTTAGATTTATTATTTGAAAACCTAGTGCCTGTCTCAGTGAGTTTCTAGTTTTCTCATTAGGAGTTGACTTTGTTAATTTTAAGAATGGTATTGTTTTTAAAGATTATTTATGATGTATTATAATAAATTAGACTAAAATAAGAGACAAATAAGTGTCAAGATGTGGGGGCACTGGCCAGCGGTATGTATGAGATAGATTTGTAGAGATCGCACACCCAAGACATCCTAGAACGCACGGTTAGCGGCTGAAAGACAGCCTGCAGGGCCATGTGTCCAGTAGGAGCAAACATACTGCCTTGAGGAATGCATGCTCTGGCCCTCTTCTCCCCATGCCCCGATTGAGTTAGCACTGACATTGCCCCTAAGTCAGTCATGTAACAGACCACCCTGGCGTCCGTCCCCTGTGCCCTGTGTGAATTCCTGTACAGACGTCCTGCTTTTGTCCTTTGTCCTTGCTTCCTGGTTCTATCCATAAAAAGCCACAGACACTTCAGTTTGGGGCTGTTTTATGAGACCTTCATGCCAAGGGCACTTGATTAAGGGCAGTCCCTCTGGATCTTCTTGGAGTTTATTGATTCCAAGTAATCCCTCATCCTTTGTGTCATGCCATGGTTGTGAACTGCAACATCAAGACTGTAGGGATTTTGTGTGTGTGTGTGTGTGTGTGTGTGTGTGTGTGTGTGTGTGTGTGAGAGAGAGAGAGAGAGAGAGAGAGAGAGAGAGAGAGAGAGAGGAGAGATGAGCTCAAGAATAAGCGTGTTTGTTTTAGACTGAATAAATTTTCACTGTGTTATGAATTAGCAGTACTTTTATATTGCTGTATGTTATATATTTCCTACAGATAGAATCTAGGGGACTGGGGATTTAGCTCGTTGGTGTAGGGCCTGCCTGGCAAGCATGGAGGTCCTGAGTTCAATTCCCAGTACCGCCCCCCGCAAAAAAAAAAAGGAAGAAAAGAAAAAAGATATATAATCTGGTCTTGTCTACTCTTGTTTGACTATAGGATCTTTTGTGGTACGTGATACATCTCTCAGGACTAGTGTTGCTAAGAACACAGTTTGCAGGGGAAAATCTTGTTTTATTTCCTGTGGAGCCCTAGCGGTCTTTACAGAACGCTGTGCAGTGAAATGTGTGCATATGCATATACTCAGTGGGCTTTGACTGCACCCCTGTTGAGATGCAGAACATTTCTTGCAGAACCCCTGGACTTCTTGCCTTTCCAGGCAGTGCCTTCTATGCCTGCAGTCACTTTCCTGATCATTCTTGACATAGAATAATCTCTCCTGTCGTAGGACTTCAAACAAATGGAATCATGCTTTTTGTCTAGCGGTTTTTGCTCAGTGTATGCCTGTGCACTGTATGTTGTCAGGAATAGCAATGGTTCATTCTTTTTAATTGTTTAGTGTATTCTGTTACATGGTACCCTATACTTTTTTGCTCATTATGTTGAGGGGTCTTTGGATTATTTCCAATTTGGGGCTGTTACAAATAAGCAACTGTGAACATTCCTGGACCAGCCTTTTGTATACAGACATGCTTTTATTTCTCCTGATAAACATCTTGGAATGGTATTTCTGGGCCACTGGGTAGGTATCTATTTAATTCTGTAACAATATTCTCAGATTTTAGGACATACTAGAGTCACTGGGTGGGATGGTAGCTGCAGAGTGCTGGTCCTATCTCAAGAGTTTTCAGTTAGCTCTGGGTTGCTAAATTTTGAGAATTTGCATTTCCAGCAAATCGTTGGATGTCTCCAGTTTTGTTGACTCAGGGATTCTACTTTGAGAACCACTGTTTTATGTGAACTTGCTGAACCTTTTCCAGAGTGGTTAGGCTAGTTTTATACTCATACCAGTATCACATGAGAATTCTGATTGCTTCACATCTTGACCAACATTTGGTGTGTTGTTCTTTAATGTTAGCCTTTAAGTTTTTTATGGCAAGTGATGTGTAGTATATGCTTACTAGCCATTAATTGGAATTTGTGTCTTTTTGTTGCGTTGCAGGGGTATTTACCTATCCTCTGTCTTGGTCTTGGCCAAAAGGCCAAGCTGTGATTACATATTTCAGCTCCAAGTCCTCTTGTCAGGCTTCCTAATGGTGTTTTGTCATAAGTAGGAGTTTTAATTTTAACATCCACTCACAGACACAGACTTGTAATAATTTTATGATTATTGCTTTCTTTGCTCTACAAAATACTTATCTGCTCTCAAATCCTGGCCTTAGTACCTTTACAACAAATATTCTCCATTATTTTCTTCTAAACACTCTATAGTTTTATTTTCATTTGAAAGCTTTTCTCTAAATAAAAATACTTTAAAACCTATTATCTTGCTAGGTTACTTTTTCATGCATGGTGAAAGGCAAGGGTTGCACTTTAGCTTTTGTGTGGACACTCAGTTATTCTAACACCATTTGTTGCAGGTTAGTATAATTATTGATATGAGTTGGTTTAATTCTACCATCTTTTCTGTGTCTCATCAGTGAATTACAAGAGAAAACTGATTATTTTATTCAGCAGATTCCTGATATGCTCAAGCTAAGCAAAATAATGGGAAGAGCATGCCTGAAAATAACATAAGTCGTTAACATACTAATCTCCTTATTCTGATAGCATTGTCCAGCTTCTCTGTCACCGTTTTCTCCAACAATGGTTCTCCTTCCCTTTTGACAACGTTTCCATTGCTGTGCTATCTCAAATAGTTAAAAAATTTGGAAGTTAGTTTAAAATCATTATTGTCCCACAAGTCAGGTGATGAAAAAGAAACCTAGGTGAACTAATTCAAGCGAGTCTTGGCTGTAACTTTGGATAAAAAGAGCTCTCATAAATCCTTTGAAGTTATATATTTGATAATAACAGACTTTTTTCCTATGAATATAATAAGTTGCTGATAGGATAAGAAAACACATTTTATCACATTGCAGTACCATGCTGTGATTTCAAAGAACTTTTCAGTTTTATAAATAGTATCCAAGAATCACCTTTACTGTCCTATATATAGCATACTCCCTGGAGAAGTTCCAAATATGACTGCTTTGTGTTGTTCAACTGTCAGTGTTTTAGGAGCTCGGCATCCCCGTGGAATGATTGCACTTTTTCTTTCATTTTGTAGGACATCGTCCCTTACAAACAACCTAGTCTTATACCCAGAGGTATGGTGTATAATTCTGACCTACAAGTTCAGAGGGGTTCAGATTTTCTTATCTGTTCCTAAGAGCAAACAAAACCTGAGATAAATTTTATTATGGGTAAAGAAGACTGTCAGTGAGTTGGAAGCAAATAAACACCGTAGTGCCCTAAAATAATTTCTTAATACATCATGAACTTATGAATGTGTGATTATTTTCTACTTAATTCTTAGTAGTTTTTATTTTGCTGCCTCTAAAATGTTAGTAATGAAGTAAAGGTCAAGTCTGCTATTTAGAAGATTCTTGATAAAAAATGTGATGGTATTTATAGAATAAATATGAAAAAATGGATAAAAATCAGGATAGGAATGATGTTTGAGATATTTGTAAATTGCATCCACCCATTATATATTTATAGCACCTACCTGATTAAGTCCTATGTAATAATGAAATGCAACGTTATAGGTTATAAAATTCATAAGAGAAAGGTACTTTTCCTTGTATTAAAGAGAGTTCACAAATGCACTAAGTCTAATTTATTTTCTTTTAGAATTCCAACAAGTAAACATCACTCTACCAAAGTTTATTTCAAGGCCAACACTAAAAAGGAGCAAACGGCAGGTATGTATTCACAAGGGGTGATTGAAAAATGTGGTGAACATTTAAACTGTAAAACGTTTATTACAGTAAAAGACACATTGCCATTACTATCTTTGATATACTGTGCTCACTTTGAACACACTTTTCCCATTATCCTCGCCACTTTCTGAAGTAGTTTTGGAAATCCTCTTTCATGTCTTCATAGGGTACAATAAAAAAAAAAAATAGGTGAATGAGTCCCCAGAGTCCCACCCAGTGGAAAGACAGGCGGATAAAAACATCACAGTGTGATGAATAAAGTCCTCATCCACTTTACTTACTGTGCAGCTTCTGGCTCTTCCCTGAAGTGAAATGACCATGAAAGGTAAATGTTTTAAATCAGCCCAGGATATCAAGGCAGCCTTGACAGTGCAACTGAAGAAAGATGCTCATGAAACAGGGCTTCCAGAACTGCTTCAGAAAGTGGCAGGAACAATGGGATAAGTATGTTTGAAGTGGGGACAGGGAGTTGTTGGAGGGGGGGTTAATGCCAATGTGTCTTTTTCTGTAATAATTTTTTTATTTAAGTCCACACCATATTTTTCGGTCACATTTTATATATTAGATATACAAGTATTTAAAACACTTGACAACTGCTGATCATTTAAATCTGCGTTGGTCTCTGTGAGAGGGTAAATACTAGTTTAGGCATTTATCAGGGTAAGTTAAGTGGTATAGTTGAGAGATGTGTAGGAGAGTGAAAATGGGCCTTCTTATTTCGTGGATTCAAAATGAATTCAAGATAGTGGTGATAATACTTACCAGGCGCCCTCCCCTATTGGAAGAATTTTAACTGCATTAACATTTAACCCTTATAACCTTATGATGAAGGTATTTTTTCTTATCCTTATTTTACTGATAAAGACACCATACCATAAGAAGCTTTTGAAACATACCCTGTCCCATAGAGTGACCTATTAAGGTACAGCTGTGCTTGTGATCTCAAAGAGATGCCCATGGCTGTGTACCTGGTCTGTCTTTCAGAAGCCTATGCGTCCTTGAGTTACTTTTGTGAGTTTCATGTATGTTGTGGAGACTATAAATCTTGAAGCCCAGCTAAATAGGTAAAAGAAATTACTGTCAAGAGTTGGTTTAAAACAGTATTTTCATGGACTCCTGAGTTGAAAGAATAGGATAATTCTTTTTGGCATATACCTTCAAGTTCTTCATAAACACCTTAACACCTAACTTTTGCTAAGTAGATAAGCCCTTGGTTTCTCTGGTACACCCATGAAATCAAGGTGTTTTAAAACTGTGGCCACCATCACAAGTCTGTGACATTAAGAAAACGTTGGGACTTGTTGGAAAGGCTATGGTATTAAGTCCTACAATTAGCAAAGTAGATGCATTCATTCTTACAGCATCCATTAGAAACAGTTTAGTGTTATCTTTGGTTTCCATCGTTAGAAGTATAGACTATTATTCTCCACCAAGTTGGTGTAAAGAGCTTCTAAGAAAGTTTTAAAGTTTAGGAACGCATTTAGCAAGAATCTGGCAGCGTAGTTTCACTTTGCTTTAAATGTAGCACTGAAAATAAGTGCGCATGTATTGATTCAGGTTGGGTTGTCCACTCTCATCACAAAAATGGCCCTTGGGCAAGTGACCAGTGAAATGTCTATTGAACCATGCCGTCAAGGAGAAGAGTAATGTTATAGATCTCACTGAGCATTGTGTTACAGCTTAACTGCAGAGAAGAGAGAGAATGACTGCCCTGGTGGTTCATGTCCGTAACATTCATTGATCATGATTTTGAAAGTAGAGGAAATATATTGATGAGCAGGGAGATCTAACTGTACCAGATAACCCAAGACTGCCTAAGAGCTCTCAAAGCTATTCTAACCAAACCCCCTATATCATCTGGAAGATCCTTTGAGCCTTATCAGAGCAAGTGGCATGTCTTAGTCCCAGATTTAGAAACTGTAACATAAAGGTGCCAGTCACCCTACTCCTGGAAATAATGCTGGGATTAAATTTTTAACCAGGAAGAATGTCCTACATGTGTCCTTTGTTAAATGAAAACACTTGGTATGGAAGAGCAAAGTGAATGGAAGTATAAAATAAACCATGTTTGTGTCGGCTTTTTATAGTTTGTTGGCTTTTTGAACCATGTAAATTTATTATTACTATGCAAAAAGTAAGTACATTGCTGAAAGTTAGAAGTTGCTAAAGAAACAAAGAAAAGTTTTGTTTTATTGCTTTCTTCTTCCTTTTTAGTTTTATACAGCCAAGTGTAGAAGGCTTACTTGTTTTTTGGTTTTCTTTTTTCCTTTTGCCACCTTATAGCTTTTTCGCTATCCTCGTAATGTGGAAGAGGAAACCAAATACATTGAACTGATGATCGTGAACGACCATCTCATGGTAGGATTTGCTTTTATTTTCAACTTGTCTTTGTCTAGGCTAAAACTGATGGGTAAAAAAGTATGTCTAGAAAAAGTAAAAAGCTCCCCAAGTTGTAACCTGGGGAAAAAAGTTTGTGTAATCAAATACTTATTAACCAGCAAACAGGTAGGAAACACTCTTAGGTGGAAGTAACTAGCAGTAATTTATGATGTTCTAAAATATTTGTGTGACTGATGATGTAAACTCTTTGAATTTTCTTGATTAATTTAGTTGCTGATACTTGAACCTCCTCTTATTAAAATAATCAGCTTTGGAAAAGTTGAAATTTCTGTTTTATATTTGAAAAGAATAAGTGAAGTGTTGATTTAGTAAAATTTTGGTGTGCGGTGCACAGCTTTATCCTAACAAAAGAAAAGCAATTTTTCTGTTTCCGTCGTGCCATGCTGAAAATCATGTGGAAATGCTTACCTACCAGTTAGCGAAGTCCAAGAATAACAATTTGGCAAAACTTTCTTGTTGATTTGAGCTATTTGGACTCACCGTGTGCACATTTAACTAAGAGACATACTGCAATCGGTGTTGCAATCAGACAGAGGTGCAATATTAATGCTTCCACAAAGCCAGATTAAATGAAAATCTTCAGTGCTGCACATTGCTGAATTGTACTTAATTTCAAGTATAGGTGCATTTTAACATACTGTATGATTTCATTGAGGGAAAATGTGTCACTTATATTTGATTAAGTAAATGAGGTCAATCTTCTTTATTATTGTTGCTTATAGGATTGATTGGTGCGCCCTTGTTTATGCTAGGTCTGTTTCCTTCCTACCTATTTGAATCCAGTGAATGTTACTGTTCCTTGGGATTTTATAAATGAGAATAAGCTTCAAGCTCATATATTTTGAGCATTTCAGGTAGTTGTAAGTTCAGATGTTTATAGACATACGCAGACAGATGACATGGCAAGAGTGAACCAGGTGTAACACAGCAGGGGTGAGGCCTGTGAAACAGGAAGCACGTGGTGTGTTCCGGGGGAGCTGCTGCCTCGCGGCACTTGCCAGTTATTTCCAAGTGAGGCTGCTCCTTTAAATGTAGCCAGAAATGTGATCTTTTCTGATTTTTAAAACACAGCAGCCAAACAAAAGATGTGTGTGATCCACATCTAATGTAATCTTTATCTTAAGGGTTTTGTTCATACTAAGTCTCTCATAACTTTAATACTTTTAGCAGGGTTCACATTCACTGTTTCTGGTCTATCCCTACTTAGATATGTATGTCTTGCCATTCATAGAGAGTTCGCATCTGTATCATGGTTTTGAATAACAACCCTGAACAAAATAAACCTGTGAAATGGAAGGAGTGAATAATTTGTTTGTATGTCTTGAGGCCTGAAGCTTCTAAGAGCCTTGCTTCAGGCTACAGGGCCAATAAAAAACTAGGTCTCAACTCCTGACATCTTTTACAGAAAGCCTCTGGGACATGAAACCTCCTGCAGCGCTTTCTCTGCTGAGGTGATTGTCTCATGGTAACTCTGAAAGCCTTTACTTGTTTTCTTTTACTTTCAGTTTAAAAAACACCGACTTTCTGTGGTCCATACCAACACCTATGCGAAATCTGTGGTGAACATGGCAGATCTAGTAAGTATTGACGTGATTCAATATTGTTCTAGAAGAATTGTATCTCTAGATGGCTAGTAGAAAGATTAATACTGTCATGTTTAGTTACTAAACTTTTGAGTAAGAAGTCAAGGGGCAGACTAGAGCCAGATTAAAAAAAATAGCATAGCCCTACCCAGTTAAGAGCTGATTCAAGCAGCTAGTTAAGCTTAGAAATAGAAAAACAAAACCAAATAAAACCACAGGAGCAAAAGGTAAAAGATTAGGATAAATTAGATGAGACCTAGCCGTCCAGGAAAAAGGTTCTTCTGATTGTGCTAAATTAGTTGACATCACCTCCCTACCTCCTAGGCCTGGAAAGATATAAGAATGCAAAATAACCAGTTTCTTTTGAATTCATTTTCTTTAAAATGAGTTCTGCTTATTTATAGAGGAGCAGGAGAAAGAATACAATTGGAACTCCTGTTCAGACGCCAGCCCCAAGACCTAAGAGCTATTCTTTTTCTAATGTCCAAGAAATACTCTCCTCACTTCCTCTTTTGGGTTTGAGTTCATTCTTTGACACCGTGAGACTGTAAGCTTGGTTTGTACAAAATATACAGTTTTTATTCTTTAAGGCTGGGAGTTGCACTTCTGCCAAGGTTTCCTGGTGCCCTGGCAATGGACTTCATTGACTTTCATTTCTCTCTGGGAGAGAAGAGTGCTGACAGATTTGCCTGAATTCCTTCCTGTGTTTATCACCCTGCAAAAGACAAAGGTTGAGTTGTAGCTCCAATCAGAAATACTTAGTGCCCTTCTAGTGAGAGAGAAATCCTGTAGCGCTTGTACTTCTGCAAAGTGTGCTTGGTGCTATAGCAGTGATGCTGTTATGTAAGCATACTGTACCTCCTTTCATAGCTTCCCTGGATGACCAGTGCCAGTGCCCACCCCAGGCGGTTAATCAGGGTCAGTGAGGTTATATAGAAACTATGTATTTCTGGGAAGAATCTTCACGGGTCCATTTTTTGCCAGGTTTCTGAAAAATGCATGAACTTTTTGTTCAGTCTGCCAAAAAGTGGACTCAGGGGAGCCTTGACTTAGTTGCAAACATTTGTCAAAAAGAGATCATTTGTTTTTAAAGGGTGTTTTGTTCTTTGGGTTTTACTCAGTAAACAGTATTATTTTTCATGATTTAAGGGAAATGTATACAAATTAAAGTGATAATTATCCTTTTTAAGAACAATAGCTTTTTTATCTTTAACTAAAGCTGGAGGAGCTTCCCTAAGGAGCTTTGTAGTCCTATTCATAAACTATTTGATTTTACTACATATACAGTTGTTGTGTTCATTCTGTTAATATACTAGATATATAAAGACCAACTTAAGACAAGAATAGTATTGGTTGCCATGGAAACCTGGGCAGCTGACAACAAGTTTGCCATATCTGAAAATCCATTGATTACCCTACGTGAGTTTATGAAATACAGGAGGGATTTTATCAAAGAGAAAAGTGATGCAGTTCACCTTTTTTCGTACGTAACTTTCATAACAATTTATTACTCTTTTTGGTTCCATGTTGAATTCTGTATTACTTAAGATCAAGATGTGTTCTTTCTACAATATAATCCAATTAAATTTTGATATTGCAGGATATTTGCAAGAGTTTTATGCTGTAGATTGTCTGAATTTGTCCTGAAAATTTCAGTAATTTGATTTTGAATTATTTTGTTGTTGCATGTTTATTTCATTTAATTCTTGAGAGATTTAATCAGTGCATTTACTGGATAAATAAAAGCACTGCTCATACTTATGGGGTATTCTTAATATGGATAAATACTCTGTAAAGTTGCTATCTTTTAAATGTTAGTGTACTTTCTGGACTTTTTTGGTTCTAAGTTAAGAGCTTTTTTTCCCTCTTACATTCTTTTTGTAATTTATATCTTTGATGTAATAAAATATGTATCACATCTTTTAAAAAATCTGTCATCTAAAGTTAGAAGTTGACAATAGTTATAACTGAAAGTAAAAGAAATGTTTTTGGGGTAACTTTTAACTTTTATATTATTTCAGATTTAGAGAGAAGTTGTAGGAATATGCGAGGAAAATTACACATGCCCTTCACCATGACTCATGAATTATTTATATTTTCCCTCCTTTTTTATGATTTCCTTCCTTTGTCGTTCCCTTCCATCTTTCTGTCCATCTATTGGATGCTTGCTTACTGGATATTTGACCGTGTGTTCTCTAAGAATGAAGATACTCTCTTGTACAATCATAGTAAATTATTAAAACCATAAAATGCAACACTGACACATTACTACTATGTAATACATACTCTGTATTCACATTTTACCAATCATACCTTTTATTGCTATTAGTTTCCCAACCAACAACCAATTCGGTGTCACACATTTTGATTAATCATCATTTCTCTTTAATCTCCTCGAATCTGAAAGATTTTCTCAGCCTTTATTTTGAGCTTAACACTTCTGAGGAGTAAAGGCTGATTATTTTATAGATCCCTGGTCACTGATCTTTTCTCATGATAAGATTCAAGTTACCTTTTTTTTGGTAGATACTACAGAAGCGATTTTGTATACTTCTCATTGTGTATCATATAGGCAATTTAAGGAAACATGTATACCTCAGTTTGAGATTAATAGTGAGAGGTTGTGATTATGTTTGAACTGTGAACAGTGAGTAGTTTTTATTTCCTTTTCTAAAAGGGGGAGTCAATTTGAGAGTAGCCGGAGCGGGGCAGCGTACATTGGTGGGATTTGCTCGTTGCTGAAAGGAGGAGGCGTGAATGAAGTAGGTGTGAACATCTGTACAGTGCGAAGTGATATGCCGGCTGAAGATACCTTCCTAATACTTAAGATGGTTTCTCAACATTCCACTACACCAGATGTTAGAATGTTTTGTTAGCTACCAATGTATTTACTGCACATGTCCAGAAAATAGAATAGATGAATGATGAACGATAATACCTGATAATTCTGCTCAGGTTCTAGTTAGAATAATTGCCAGGGGAAATAATAAACATAGGCTATAGAGAAGCTGTACCTTAGCCTTTCTTGAAAAGAAAGCCCTCTTTGTCACTCTGAATGATTTTCCAGAAAACTGAGTAGTTCTCTAGTGCACTTGGTTGCCATCTGGAGACCCAATGGGGTATTTTCTTCTTTCTTCAGCATTTAACCAATTCTGAGGAGAAAAAAGTACATTAGGTTTTCCAAAGGGGCTCCTTTTTATCCTTGACACTCTAAATTTGCTGGAAATGATCTAAAAGAAAAAATACCCAAATATCTAGGAGGCTCCATGTTGAATAAACATCCTCAGTTCTTAAGTGTTTATCAGCCGCAGTCCTCACTAAATCCTGTTGATGGTGGGCTTTTGTAGAACTACCTTCTACTGCATTTGGAGAGAGTTTTAGGAGTACAAATGGACACATAAGGATGAACAAGTTCCAAATAAGTTTTTCACAGTTGTTTTTATTTTGTATTATTCAAAAGACTAGCCTACTCATACGTCAGTAATGTTATTAGGGGAAATTTGGGGAGAATTATATTTCAGTTTTTAACCCCCAAAATAGATTATTCTTGTTGTTTATTCTAGAAGATGTAATCCCACATGAATTTATTTCTTACTACTACTTCCCAAATGTACATTTAGAACTAGCTGCAGTGTGTTTACCCTCTGCTAAAGAAAATGCTTAAAAATTACTTATTTTAAAATACATTGTTGTACCTTTGTCTAGCAATTCTTAAATGACAGCTGGCATTTATCTATATTTTGTTTTTCTTTTTCAGTTTGGAAAAACTGATTTAATGGCTGTTACACTTGCTCAGTCATTAGCCCATAATATTGGTATTATCTCAGACAAAAGAAAGTTAGCGAGTGGTAAGTTACAGTACATGTGTGGTTTAATTGCATTTAAAATTGCATTTAATTGCAAAATACCCTGTGAAATATTTTGTGGAATGAGCTTCTTTGAGTCAGTTGCTTGATCAAAATAATATAGGCGATGATAGAAATGAATCAGCCAGGGCACAAGATGTTGTTTTCAGATGTGATATTTACTTACAGATGAAAATTTCTGCCTGTGTAATGAATATTTAAAGCCATGTGATAGTAGATTCAAAGTTTAATTTAACTTATGAAGGGGCAAAGTGAGAGTTTATCTTGATAATTTCAAATGGCCTAGTAGAGAATTCTAGGCATTTATTTCAGATGTAGTGTTTTGTTAGGTTTATTTTAAACATACAGTCACAGAGGTATAACTTTCTCGTCAGAATCAAATCTTATGAAGGGTTTAGTAATATACAAACCTAGTAAAAGTGCTTGGTCTCACATTTGTGAAGAATATCTTTCCCCAAGTATGCAAAGTTACTTCACTATGAGTGGTCAAATACTAGGTATTCAGAGTAACAATTTGATGATAGCATTTTATTATTTTAGTAAATTTATAACTATAGTTATGTATCAAAAACTGGGATAAAAACCCTAAGTTACTGCAGGCTGATCAGGTCTGCAATCTCCCAAGCGAGTGGACAGCGAAGACTTAAATAAATGAGATAATGGAATATGATTTTAGGGCTTTTAGGAGGGGCTGACTTTTATAGCTTTAATATTTTGAGTTTAGCCAAAGACTTTTTAGGCAGCCTGTATTTATTTGGTTTTTAAACAAAGGGAGAGGAGACTCAAGAAAACACAGGAATCTTACAGGACCTTGGGAGAATTTTAAGTAGTAAATTATGTTAATTAGGAGAAGTATCTTATTTTTAGGTGGGTGTTTATTGTAGGAGTGTGGGGACAGCACCTGTAAGTCTCCTGTGGCTAATTGGTTGGAGCCAGATGTCTTCAGTTGTAGTTTTATCTTGTTGGAAAGGTGTCTGAGCTTTAGATAACTTACAAGTAAACGCAGAGAGCCAATTGGTTAGTATTAAGTCCTGCTCGGAGCCACTTGGTAGGAGTCCCCAACAGTTCTGTATAATAACTTACCAACTCTAGAACACTCTTATTTGACAGATGAATGCATGGTATTTTGCCTACATCCAGATTCTCTTTTAACTCTGAAAATAACTATACCATTTCTAGGCCCATTTTATAGATGCCCCGACTAGATCCTAAATAAAATATTTCGAAGATCACATACATGATAAGTGTCAAAGTAAGGTTCGAATCAGGTGTTCCTAATTCTGAGGTCCTTCTGCTTAATCCTTTCTGTCTTGGTGCAGAAAGTTTGAAAAGTGGGCAAAATGTTGTAATAATGCCCCAGAAGGCCTATGAAACTGAGATCCTACCGTGGAACCCGAACTTCTTCCCCAGTTCATTAATATTTGGTTTTCTTTAAGTTATGTTAAGTGAATGGTTAAAAATGTGGGCCATTTGTTAAAATATCGGAGAAGATTTTTTTAAATTGAATATTATACAAATGATAGGGACAAAGTATATTTTTGTTGTTATAATTGCATAAAAACTTAAAGTGTAAGCAGAATTGGAAAGCAAGTGTTACTTTTTTAATAAGTATTTTAAAATAAAGTGAAGATAATGTTTTTAAACATAGAAACCAGTCCATCTGTGTTCGCTTTATAAAAAGGTGTATGTATTCATTTTCTCTTAGGTGAGTGTAAATGTGAGGACATGTGGTCTGGATGCATAATGGGAGACACTGGGTGAGCCATTTCTAGTTGAAAATAATTTACTTTTTATCTGCTGTTCTATTGTCTTTTTATAAATATGATACTTAATAACAGTGCATGGCCTCTTCCCACAGCATTTGTGAGAAAATCAAAAGTTAATATTTTTAGTGATGCAGTATATAAAATATTTTCAGAAAATAGCCTTTTTTTTTTTGAGATGTGTCTTTCTGTTTAGTCCCAGCTGGCCTCTACCTCACTGTGTAGCCCAGACTAGGCTCCAAGTCCTGAGTCTCCTGCCTCATGGGCTAGAATTACAGGTGTTCTCTACCACATCTGGATTATAATAGTCTCTCATTTAAGAAAAAAAAATTGGTGTGAAGTTAGTAGACCGCAGTAGACTTTTTAAAGCCTTGAATCTAGGCCGGAAATTTAAGAAATGAAAAACAAGTTTGGTTTTGTTGTCTTACACAGTGATGGCCTGTGTTGGCCAACAGCATTGCAATTCAACCTGAATACTGAGGTTTCGGTTTTGAAAAAACAAGTCCTAAATGAACATCTTTTGTCCTAAAAGAAAAATAACACGTGTGCCATAGGTTTGCCACCACTGGCTTACGGCTTACTTCCTAATTTCATTTCTTTTTTTTTCTCTTTCAATTCTAGTTGAATAGGTAGTAGGTGGTAGTGTGCTGGGAAGTTGACTATCACAAGCAAAAACCAGGAAAACAGCGTAGGTCTGCAGCTTTCTCTGAGTTCCGTGTGCATGCCGCCCACAGAGGCTGCCGCCGCCACTGGCTTCCCAGTGTGGTCCACAGGCTGCTCTCAGCAAGGCGGGCGCCCTCACACTGTCCACCTTCACACGCTAGCAGCCCTCAGCTCTCGGCTTCCATTCTTTCTAAATGAATTTTTTCCCAGGATTATTACTGTTATTACCATTACCTGACTTTCACCTCTGGTCCTCCTGTGCTATTTTTATTTCAGTAACATTGGAAACACTCAGCTTTTAGGCTCTTTCTCTCCCCTTCTGGGCCCCATTTCCATCATCATTACAAAGTAGAATAAAATCACGATCACTTGTTTCATTCAGTTTCAAAAAGTAAAATATTGCCTGTGTGGTTAAATGCTTCTTATGTCATGTTCTTCTATATATCAGTGTACCCCAGTCCCAGCCAAGGGCACCATTCATTACCTGGAGTCTGGTTTGTGTTTCTCTTTGGAGTGTGTGTGTGTGTGTGTGTGTGTGTCTTATTCTGCTGGGACACAATGCCTGGCACCAGCAGCTTGAAGGGGGAGAGCCTTATTTTAGCTCACATTTTAGAAGTGTCAGTTCTTGCACGGTCCACCAGCTCCTAGGCAGGCTGGCTTGGCAGAGGGGCGCGTTTGGAGAGAGCTGATCCCACCCTGGCAAACAGCAAGCAGAGAGTGAAGGGAGAAGTGGGGAAGGAGAGCACAGTGAGCCTTGCCAGGCCACAGCCCTGAGACCCATCTCATCTGACAAGGCCCTGCCACCTAACAGCAAGTCATCCCCACCCCCGAATCTAGTCATCTTCCAAATATCCCACCTACGATCAGTGAAGACCCAGGGGCCATTAGATAGGAACCTGACAATGTGTTTTCATTTAAAAAAAAAAAAAAATTAAAAATCTTTTTTTTTTTTTTTTTTGCGGTACTGGGGATCGAACTCAGGACCCTGCGCTTGCTAGGCAAGCGCTTATTCCACTGAGCTATATCCCCAGCCCCAATGTGTTTTCATTTTATATAACAGATTTTTAAGAATTTCTTTGGGCGTTCTGTTTAGTGATGAAAGGAAGCAATGTAGTTATAATTTTCAAAAAATTACTAAATTTAATGCTAGAGATCTTGTCCTTTAAAGACTATTTACTATCTGGTTGTCCTGGTTAATTATCACGATTTTCATGGACAATCTGCATAATTCAAAACATGCTTCAGCACAACATCAAATGACTAGCTTCTGATATTTGTAGCTCATTGTGTTGGAATTCTTGTTACTTAACTAGATGCAAGGAAAGCCATGCATGGTGGCGCATGCCTGTAATCCCAACAGTCAGTAGCAGAGGCAGGAGGATTGCTGCAGGGTTGAGGCCCCCCTGGGCTACAAAGTGAGTTCAAGGCCAGCCTGAACTGCATAGCAAAGCCCTGTCTTAAAAAGAAAAGAAAAAAAGATGCAAACAAGATAAAAACACTTCACATAAAGCATTATCCGGTTCGACTCTGTAGCTTGATTTATGACAAGTACCACCGAGCAGTACTAATTACAGATATATGTTCTCATGGGTGCATCCGCTCTCATTTTTGCTCTCTGATGTTCTTCTGTACTGCTAAACGTTGGAAACCATGGTGAGAATGAATACCATGAGTCTTATTTAAAGGTATGAAAGTTAAAATTTTAAGGGCATATTGAATATAATAGATGTTACCCTGAAAAGCAGCAGTGTAGTAGGGGCAGAGGAAGGGGAAAGGCTGTATCTACTTTTAGATGTTCAAAGGGTTATGTTGTGGTAGAGGAATGAGGGATGTTTGATTTAGTTAAGAATAACTCTGTGTGGAAGTTACAGGAAGTCACATGCGGTGAAGTAAAGGTAAGAGCCCTGCCCACACAGCCCAGCTGTTAACATGTAAACGGAGCTTGTGTGAATTGGAATAGGTGTCCAGTCACTGCCACCTCAGGGAGAGCGGACTGAGCTCCCTGATCTGCCGGGTTGAGGAGGCGGGCTGTGCTGTGACCTTTGCAGGTAGCTTTCCAAGGAAGAGGTCAAATTCGATTTTAGTATCTTAAGAGTCCTGCAGGGCGAGTTAGTGACTTTTTACTTTGGCCCAGGGCTTCATCTCAAGTTTTGATCAGTAGAATAAAGAACATGTGTATAGGTGTGTATAATACACATATTTTATATACATATGTGGTAGGATCTGGAAGTCCTTTTTCATGAATATCTTCAGCTGTACTGTTGTGGAGCCTCACTGCCCTGAGTTGATTGAAAATGTTTATATTTCATGGTCATTTTGACTTCGAGGAAAAGCCAGAAGTGGCATGGTGCCAGATGTAGTAAAGGTGGATGAGGCCACGCTGTGATATTTGTAAAAGTCTTTCTTTCCAGTGAATGGCACTTGTCAGAAATAAGCACATATTTTTGATCATGCATCCTATAGACACTCATGAGAGAGAACTTCCAGACCTGCTGTGGAAAGCAGCAAGAAGGATGGGATAAGTGCGTTCGAAGTGAGGAGGAATATTTTGAGGAAGATTAATGGCAGTGTGTCTTTTACTGTAATACATTTTTAAAAATTTAAACATCTACTGGATATTTTGATTAGCCCCTTTATATGATGGATTAGAGAAGACAGCAATTAGATCAAATAGGGAGGTCATTAAAAGGAAAAAGGAAGTAAATATGGAAGAGAGTTGTTAAATTAGGAATAAAATTTGTATTTCTTATTAGGACAAGGGAGTGAGGGGCTAGGGATATAGTTCAGTGGAATAAGTGCTTGCCTGGCAAGTGCAAGGTCCTGAGTTTGATCCCCAGTACCGCCAAATAAACAAACAAAAAAAAACAAACAAATATGGGAATGAAAGAAAAAAGGAAACAAAATGGACAGCCTATTCAAGACAACTTTATTTGGTCAGTTTGGCAGGAATTGTTTTAAAAATGAATTAGGATTAATAATCATTATAAATTCCACTAATTGACTTATTAACCACTGTACTAGGCAGAGATAGAGATTATAAAAGGCCCTATAAGCATTAAGAACTTAGAAATGACTGAATGCAGTTCTTACAGGATGACTATAAATGTTGTACTCAAGTGGAATTTATTCATTCATTTTAATGAAAAATGCATAGTCTTAACAATCTTCAATATTAAGACTAGTGGGGCTGGGAATATAGCTCAGTGGCATAAGTGCTTGCCTGGCAAGCCTGAGGTTATGAGTTCGATTCCTGGTACAAAAAAAAAATTTAAGACTAGTAAAAAAAACCCCAGGAGACTAATGTTGCACTTAATTGTTGGTTTTCTGCTCTCCTACAGCTATTATCTACCCAAAAAGTTCACCCAGTGTAATATTGAAGAGTATCATGACTTCCTGAATAGTGGTGGTGGGGCCTGCCTGTTCAACAAGCCTTCTAAGGTAATGAGTGCGATCAAGAGCTGTCAATTCTTAATCTTCCTAGTTGTTACGAACACAAATTTTCAGCCATCGGTTCTAGAAAAAAGAACCTTTTCCCTTTGGCTTCTCTGTAGGTACTTTGCACTGTTCTGAGGTAATAGAATACAGATAGGAATGAGTGAAATTCTTTTGTTATCTTTATCTTGTTTTGTTTTTTGGTCCTAGTTATGTGTGTCATTTTACAAGGATATATATGCTGTAGTCTGTCATCTGAAAACTTTAACTTTTGATCGAGCATTATGTGTGTAGTGAATAGCTATTTACTGATTTTGTCTATCACAATAGGACAAATTACATTCAAAATATAATAAAATTGATGGAGAGTTAATAAAACAGACCTAAAATATATTCTTGGACAGGCCAATAATTGCTCTAATCTCTGATGCAAATTATTATTGCCATTCTCTGTGAAGCCATGTTAATAGTAAGTGCTGTGTTTTATATTAAATAGATCAGTGGGTACCTTAATTTTTATGATGCTTTTCATGTTTGTAAAGTAACTTTAAGAAGAAAATAGTAAAGATCTTTTTACAGACGATTAAACTTGATCCTCACAACAATTTTGGAACACCAATTAATTAAATGAATAGCTGGTATTATTATCATGCCTAAGGAGTTGTACCAAGATTTTATTTTATTTTGGTGCTAGAAATTGAATGTAGGACTTCACAAATGCTAAGCAAATGCTCTGCCACGGAGTCACACACCAGGCCCATATCAAGATTTTAATCTGGACATTCTGACTCTCAACCTCTTGTTCTTGACTGAAATGTAATTCAGGAATTTATTAGGCTTTAGTCAATGACTAGACGCTCTTTTTAATTTGGTTCTATTTGTCAGGCCCACTTGGTATGTATGCTATATATGTAAATATATGTGAAGCTATATACATATATTAAACATGAAATGGAAGTACAAGTGGACATTTCTAAATTTCTAAGTTCTAAAAGTCCTGCCTTTTAGTTTAGATAAATAAAACTGTATTGAGAATGCCTGGAAGGTGTGACAAACATGTAGTTGTGGCACTTAGGTCTCTCGGAGTCTTTGCTATTGACTTTGTTGCATTTTAGTCCCCTCCCTGGTTTTTGTTCCATAGCTTCTTGACCCTCCCGAGTGCGGCAATGGCTTCATTGAAACTGGAGAGGAGTGTGACTGTGGTACCTCCGCTGTAAGTCTCTGGTCATTTTGAAGATGACTTTTAGGTAATACAGGGTCCTTCTAGGTCCATACACTCAGATGTACGGGGCAAGTGTTACGTTTGGAAATTTTGTAGAATTTGTGGGTGAAAGATGATTATTGTGAGTTTATATTATCTTAAAGAATTGATACTCTTAGGAAGTTTTAGGAAAATGACGCCGCTCTCTGATGTTTTGTAAATGTTTACCTTCCTTAGGAATGTGTCCTCGAGGGGGCAGAATGTTGTAAGAAATGCACACTGACTCAAGACTCGCAGTGCAGTGATGGGCTCTGCTGTCAAAAGTGCAAGGTAAATAAATGCCAGGCACTGGTGAATGGACAGAAAGGACACAGTGATTACACCGCCCAGGTCAGGCAAACAGAATGTAATAATAACACCGTCTGCATAACTAAATGCTGGCAAGGTTCTGTAACGTCTGAGGAGGTATAGTTACCACTGTTTTCTAACAAACAGTGGTTTGCCTAAGGTCTTGTCTGAAGTGAGTCAGGAAGTCTGGGCCTGAACCCTGTCAGTCTTTAGGGGCTGTCCTCCCTACCTGGCCTCTCTGAGGAGCAGGTGCATTAAATGATTTAGTCTTACTAATCTTTGAATCCCGTATATAGGGCCTTTCTTAGTCAGTCAGGCAGGTATTTGGTAGATTCTTCTTGTTGCTCAGCTTGCTGTATCTCATGCATTTGCTGTTGAGGGGGTAAAAGATATACTTTAACTGTGATAATACATGTCTTACTGTGTGTGGAATTGAGACTGTGTCTCCATCAATATCCTCACATCTATGTTTAGGTATTTAAACCTTTATATCAAGACCAACAGTTATTTAGGGGTTACCTTTTCTGAAGAATTCCAGTTCTATTTTTCTCTTCTTATATAACAGCTGATGTTACACCTACATTCTTTCTGATATTATCATCTGTTTGATTCCAGTGTGTACATTTTATACAGCAAATGGAGGCCTGACAGGACCTCCGTACCGCACCTAGCACTACACTGGCCCCCATTTGAGTCTGTGCCTGGCGCCAGTCCGGGCACCCCAGCCCGTATGAGTCCCTGCCTGGTACCCCAAGGCCTACGGAATCCCCACTTAACATCAGGCGCCCTGTCCCCTCCTTGGGTGCACTGGGTTTCCATGTTGTACCACGTAACAGTCGTGGGTGCATCTGGGTCTCTGCTGAGTGGCCCTGACCTTCCAGAGTCTGCCCAGCACTCAGGCCAGCCCCGTGCCCACTACAGTCTTCATCTTCCACCCAGTGCTTGTCCCTGGCCTGTTAGCATCTACAGAGGCATCACCACACAAACCCACAGACGAACCAGAGGAGAGCAATGGGGCTGGTTGGTTCTGGAAGAAAAACACTCATTTGGAAATACAGAGGAATGATTTGCCTCTCCTTTTAATGCAGTTTTTTCCACTGTATTGTTACTTATTTATTTTGATGGGGTGGAGTTGGGAGAGTTACTCCTCATTTTCTTTACTCCTCTTTTTTATTATTACTTGTTTTATTTGTTGAATTAAAGTCCTCCTTTTAGTCCCTCTCTTTTCTTTTCTCACTATCCCTCTTTCAGCTTGTTTCCTTATTATTTTTTCTCTAATCTCCATTTTTTATTATTTACCCTTTTCCTTGTTTTTTTCCTGTTCCTGTTAGCTAATACTACTAACTTTGTTCTGCTTCTTAATAGGGTCTTTTAACTTTATCACTTTCCCATTTTCCTTTGCTTAATTTTTCAATTTCTATGTTTTTCGTGCTTCTCTTCCCTTCACCTTCTATCCTTATTAGTGTAACCATCAACTTTTGTAGATCTGAAGATAGTTAACTATTATCTATAGCATTCTATCTTTGGAGACTGTTCTGATGGTACTGGAGGTAAAATTGCTCTACTGAGTAGATACTGTATCCACTATAAATCTTGTTTCTATGGTTAAGGGTGGTATATTATTAGTTCTTAGGGCCTGTCAATATCCAGTTTTTATTTGATGTTATTGTTGTTGCTGCTTTCAGTATTTTAGCCAAGGTAACATGGTTATTGCTATCAACTGGTTTTTGCTGTAAGTCAGTATCTGGATTGCCTGAGGGTCATAAATAGTACCACAGCCCATTGCTAAAGAACTGGGTACTGGGTCAAATAGACTACAATGTCTCCTTCCAAATAAATGGAGGTGGCTAGATCCTGGGACTGAGCCAGAGGCCAGTACCTACGTTTGCCCAGAGGACATCTCTGAAAAGCAGATGGTGACTGAAGAGCTCTCACAGCTAGCCAAGTAGCTACCCACAATAATCAATCTCCAAAACTCAGCCCAGAAAACAAAGAAAAAATAGCAAATGAGAAAATGAGGCAGTTCAATGCCCTTGAAAGCTCCAGCTCCCCCAGAGCAAATACAGAGAATGTCTTGGGGGAAGGAGTCAAAAGCCATGCAGGTAAAGATCTCAAGTGGTACTGGTGGAGTTAACGAAACAGATGCATAAGATGTTTGGTAAATTCAAAGGAGATATAATTAAGGAGATAATGATCCTAATAAAACAAATGGTCAGCAAGTCTAAAAAAGACACTAATAAAAAGTCAGAGGTGCTAAAGAACGAGATGCAAACCATGAATGTCCAGCGTAGAAAAGAATTGGCATTCATTAAAAAGTTCCAAACAGAAATCCAGGAAATTTAAATTTTTCCTGGAAGTATGAGTAGTAGGTTCAACTTGTCTGTGAGGACAGAGTGTCAGGTCTAGAAGACAAGGCTTGTGTTTAGCAATCAGCTAAGGAGAGATACCTTAAAAATAACAAGGACGCATGAGAGATGGATCCAGCAGCCTCTAGGTCCTGCAAAGAAGACCAGGCTGAGATTGATGAATGGCAGTTAATGAAAAATCAGGAGATAGCACAAACGGCATTTTTAAAAAATCCTGTTTTCAGAAGTTATAGCAGAAAACTCCATAAACATAGAAAAAGAATTTGACATACAGATAAGTGAGTCATTGTCTAGTTACTTTTCTCATTGCTGAGAGAAAATACCTGATGCCCACAGTTAAGGGAGGAAAGGTGCATTTAGCTCACAGTTTGTAGAGATGTCAGTCCATCATCAGCCGGCTCCACATGGCAAAGGGGCAACAGTTCATGGCAGCAGAAAATAGCAAAAGCAGCAAGGGAAAGGAAGAGAGGCCAGCCTCTTTCTGCCCCTGACTGTCTGTGTCCAGTTTACTGGGATTAGTGCAGTGCGAGTCCAATCAGTGGACTGATCCAGCAGTCACCCACCCTTTATTCCAGCACTCTTAACTCTAGCATGGAACCATGAATCAATCATTCACAAACTGTAGATTCAGCTGCTTCTGAAAAAGCTCCACCTAAAACTGTGTGAGGCTTTGGAGGGACATCGAGACATCAGTCCTAACAGGTATATAGAATCCCAAATAGCCATGACCAGACATAGCATAGTCAAGGTTTCAAACAAACCAATTCATGTCATAGTCGAGGTTCTAGAAATTCAGCACCAGGACAGAATTATAAAAGCTGTTAGAGAAAACAAACAAGTCACTTGTAAAGGAAAACCCATCAGAATTACAGTAGCTTTCTCAACACAAACCCTAAAGGAAAGGAGAGCTTGGAGTGAAGTGTTTCAAGCCCTAAAAGAAGACAGCTTCCAATCCAGACTGATATATCACACACAGTTTACTCAAAACTGATAAGAGTCCAGCAGGGTGGGTGAGCACTTAAGTGGAAGAGAAATAATAGCAAAAAGAGAAAGGGAATCAGCAGCCTAAAAATAACAGGAACATATCAATACCTGTCAGTTATACCATTAAGGTGAGGAAGCTCCATTCATCAATCAAAAGATGCAAATTAGCAGAATAGATCAAGGAACGTGATCCAATGTTATGCTATATACAAGCAACACATTTAACCGAAATGAAATTCATAGGCCAAAAATCAATCAAAGGATGGAAATCAATATTCCATCCAAAAGAAACCTGAAAAAAAGCAGGAGTAGCTATCCTAGTTGCAGACAAAGTAGATTTCAAGCCTAAAACTCATCAGAAGAGACAAAGAAAGTTACTACATATTGATTAAGCATACAAGTCAACAGGAAGATATAACAATTATAAATATACATGGACCAAATACCAGTGCACCAGCTTCATAAAACAAACTCTAACGGACATGAAAAACCGTAAGAGTACCAATACAATTGTAATGGGAGTTCTCAATACTCCACCGTCACAAATGGACAGATCAAGTACATAAAAATCAACAAAGAAATATTGGAGTTGAACCAAACCTTTGAATAGATGGACTTAATAGATATCTACTCAGTGTTCCACTCAACAACAGAATGTACATTCTTCTTGGCAGCACAGGGGACTTTCTTTAAGACAGACCACACACCAGCCCATAAAGCATGCTTGTGTAAATGCAAAAGAGTTGAAATTATTCCATGCATATTTTCAGATCATAGTGCAGTGAAACTAGAAATCAGTGGTAGAAGATACCACAGAAACTATGCAAACACATGGAAATTAAATAATACCCTCTCAAGTAGTCAATGGGTGACAGATGAAATTAAAGAAGAAATTAGTTGCTACAATCAAACAATAATGCCAGTATGACATACCTGAACAGATTGCACACAATGAAAGCAGTCCTAAGAGGGAAGTACATGGTAGTGAATTCTCACATCAGAAAAACAATGAGCGCATACAAATAATCTAAGGATGCGCTTCAGAGTCCTAGAAAAACAAGAACAATCCAAACCCAAAGGTAGTATGAGGAAGGAAATTATAAAGATCAGAGCAGAAAATAATGAAATGGAGACTAAAAAGATACAAAGAATCAGTGATTTGAAAAGTTGGCTTTTTGAAAAATTAAACAAAATAGACAAACTTAGCAAAATAAGGAAAGAAAAGACCCAAATCCATAGGTTGTTCTTATTTCTAGTTGGAAATGAAAAAGGCAAAATCACAATAGATTCTGCTGAAACGCAAAAGATCATTGGTAACTGCTTTGAGAACTTATATGCTAATAAAATGGAAATTTCAGAAGAAATGAATATATTTCTAAATACAGATGAACTACCAAAACTGAACCAAGAAGATACAATAATCCTGAATAAATTAATATCTGTCATTGAAATTAAAGAAATAATTTTTTTAAAAAGCTGCCTAGGAAAGCCTAGGTCCTGACAGAGTCACTGCCAAATTCAGTAAGAACTTTAGATACTCCTCTAACTAGTTAACACTCCTCAAACTAGTTAATGAAATGGAAAAGAAAGTAGTACTCTCAAAGTCATTCCTAGAAGCTAGTGCTACCCTGATTTGAAAACCAGAAAAGGACCTAAACAAAAAAGAGAACTACAGGCTCTTTAATGAACTTAGGTGCAAAAATCCTCAATAACACACTGGTGAACAGGATGTAAGGAAATCACCAAAAAGCTTATACAGTAAGAGCAAGTAGCATTTATTCCAGGGCTGCAGGGATGGTTCAGCATACGCAAATCAGTAAATGTAATATACCATGGAAGCAGAAGCAAGGGCAAATCCCACATGATCATTTCAATAGATGCAGGAAAAGAATTTGAGAAGATCGAATATCCATTAATGATAAAGACCCTGGAGAAAATAAGAATGGAAGGTCTTTTGTCAAGTGGATGAAAGCCCTCTATGACAAACCAAAGGCAAGTATCATACTAAATGGAGAGAAGCCGAAAGCTTTTCCTCTAAAATCAGGAACAAGAGAAGGATGCCCACCATCACCACTCCTGCTTGACATAGTCCTCAAAGCATTAACCAGAGCAGTTAGACAAGAGAAGGAAAGAAAAGGGATATGGATAGAAAGGAAGGAGTTAAATTATCATTATTTGCTGCTGACATGATCCTCTGCAAGGAAGACCCCAAAAACTCCCAACAAAAGACCCCTAGAACTAATAACTAAATTGAGTAGTATGGCAAGATACAAAGTCAACACTCAAAAATCAATAGTGTTTCTGTACAGCAATAACATACTCACCAAGAGGAAAACAATGCCTTTTATAACAGCATCAAGAAAACTGAAATAGTAATTAACCTATTGAAGGAAGTGAAAGACCTTTAACTATAGTACTCTGGAAAAGCAGAGTGAAGAGGATATCAGAAAATGGAAAGATATCTCCTGCTCCTAGATAGGCAGAACCAATATTGTCAAAATAGCCACAGTTCCAAAACTTTCATATAGATTCAATGCAACCCCAATCAAGATACTACCAGCATTCCTCACCAAACTAGAGAAAGCCATCCTAAAAGTCATTTGGAGCCAGAAGATACCTGGAATAGCAAAAGCAATTCTGGGCAACAAGGGCAAGGCAGAGGGCATCACAATCCCAGACTTTCAAGGTACACTACAAAGCAAAAGCATCATGGTGTTGGGAAAAATAAAAACAGGCCGGTAGATCAGTGGAACAGAATGGACAATGCAGAAACAACTTCAGACACATTCAGCTACCTTGTCTTGGACAAAGGGGCCAAATACTTTCACTGGATGAAAGCTAGTCTCTTTAGTAAATGGTGCTGGGTAACCTGGCTACCCTTATGCTGACAATTGAACCTAGACCCATATCTCTCACCATGGACTAAACTGTGGGCAGATGAAATAGGTAAAAACTCTCGAAGACATAGGTGATAACTAAGTGATTGTGTCAATTTGGGTAAGAAACACAAACTAAATTGGATCAGCATAGTTCTGGATTTACTGAAGACAAAAGGCCCACCCTGGGTAGGCTTGTCACCTGAATGGCATAAAAGGAAATTGAAGGAGGAGGATTCACTTCTGTTTCTTGGGAGGAGCCACAGTTTTCACTATCACCTTGGACATCATCCTCTGGCTTCCAGCACAAACTGTTCAGCCTCGAGCACAGACCTTCCATCTTCTGATACAGACTCGCACAGGACACTACAGGCCTTGGGCTGGACCCTTTGGATCTCCAGCACGCAGACAGGCTTTTTGCACTCTTCCACATCTGATTCTGTGGAGGCTACATTGCTAGCCAATCTTGTACATTCTTATATATTTTTAGATCTTGTATTAAACGTGTTTCTCTAGTAAGCACTGACTGATACAACATATTAGGTGTAGGCAAAGAGCTTCTGAAAAGAACCCTGATTATACAATAAATAATATCAAGAATCAGCAAATGGTATCTTATCAAATTAAAAAGTTCTGCACAGCAAAGGAAATCATAAACATAGTGAAGACACGCCTACAAAATAGGGAAAATACTTTGCCCACTACTCCTTGGACAGAGGACTAATATTAGAATGTATAAAGGACTCAAAAAAATAAGGCCCCCCCCACAAATTTAAAGACCCAATCAAGAAATGGGTATCTGCAATGACTAGATACATTTCACTTGAAGAAATACAAATGGCCAATAAGGAGATGAAAAGGCCAGGGATATAGCTCAGTGGCACAAGTGTCTGTCTGGCAAGTGCAAGGTCCTGAGTTCGATTCCTGTTACAAAAAAAATGTTCAACATTGCTGGCCATTAGAGAAATGTAAAACACTAAGTTTTGATCTCAGTCCAGAAAAAATGGCTATCATGAAGAAATCAACCAATAACAAATGTTGGCCACACTGTAGAGAAAAAGGAATGCTTGCTTCTTCATTGTTGGTAGGAGTGTAAACTGGTACAGCCACTATGGAAATCAGTATGGAAATTCCTCAAAAAACTAAAACTAGAAAGTCCATTTGACCCAGATATTCCCCTTCTAGGTATCTTCTTGAAGGAGTTAAAATCGTCATACTGCAGTGATGTATGCATACCCTTATTTATAGCCACATAATTTAAAATAGCTAAATGTTGGAAATAGCCTATGTGTCCATCTATAGAAAAATGGATAAAGAAAATGAGGCATTTATATACGATGGAGGATTACTCTGTTAGTAGAGAAGGATAAAGTCGAGGCATTTTAGGTATATGGATTCATTTTTCAAACTTAATTTTATCGGTACATTTTAGAGAAACATAATGGTCGCATTCATCGTTTGTACCTGCACACAATACCTGGACATGAGATGTCTTGATTCTTCTTGTTTTCCTACAATGGTGCATCTTGAGACCATAATATTAAGTGTAATAAATCGGACACACAAGTTGAAATATTGCATTGTTTCTCCATATGAGAAACCAAAAGTGTAAATAAGGAGGAAAAGAAAAGGTAGATATTAGGAAGTAGAGAGACCTTTTTCAAATGGGAACTGGAGCAGGAGATGGAGGGAGGGAGGAGGAAAGGAAGGCAAAGGTGATTTCAAAAGGATTAAAGAAAAAAATTGGAAATAAGAGCTTTTGCGAATAGGAAGAGGAAGAAGAGTTGGGAGGAGCAGGTACGGGGGCAGGGAGGGGACAAAAGAAAACAAGCTATGTCATGTGCATGTGCAGATCCCTACAGTGAATGTAATCATTATATACTGCGAACATGTCCTAGTAAAGGAACATTTGCTTATAAACAAACAAAAAGAAACTATCATACCATCTTCTGTGTGTCAGAGATGATTCTGTGCACTTTCAATTTATGTCATCTTGAGTCTGACTTTCTCAGTCATGGTGCTGTTGGCATTCTCAGTTGGGTAAGTATTTTTATGGAAGGTGTGTGTTATACATTATAGGATGCTTAGCAGCATCCCTGGGTTCTACCTATTAGATGCAACCCTCCTGGTCCTCACAACCAAAAAATCTCTGGACGTTACTGAAGGTCCCCTCGTGGGACAGTTACCCCCAGTTGAGACCACTGCTTCGTGATCCTGGTGTACAGAACTGAGGGACACCTTTCCAAGCAAGTGAAACAACCAGTCCAGGCTCCCACCGCGAGGCAGGGATAGATGGCAGCTGCTCACCAGATCCGCTGGCAGCAGCGTCTGCTGTTCCCACTCTCCCACGGTTCACAGGGAATGTGTCTTCTGGCAGCTTTGTAAAGACAAGCAAGATACTGGCAGTGATCTTTGCAGACTCTGTCTGGAAAGGAAAGGGTAAACCAAGTGTGAAACAGACATTCTTTCGTTTTGGCTAAAACAACTGCTTATCCTGTCAGCTCTTCCAACTGCTGTGATGGGATGAGTTTCTTATCACCCATGGTGTTTTAGGTCTGCCGTGGAGAATTGCGGGTTTTCTTTTCTTTTTTTTAATGATGATTTCTTTTTTCGGTACTGGGAATCAAACTCAGCGTTTTGCGCTTGCCAAGCAGGTGCTTATGCCACTGAACTATCTCCCAGGCTCTTCTTTTCTTGACTTACAGGATTAGGCTCTTTGTGATACAAGTATCTCAGAGAACAAGCACAGAATAATAAAATTTAAAAACTTAAAATAAGATGGCATGAGTACTGTCTCACAGAATAACTTAGGAGTCCAGGAAAATCCGTTTGCGATTTCCTTGACCCTCATCTCCCACTTTCCTCACCACTCTGGACGCTTCAGGGGCTAAAGGCAGGGTATCAAATGGGGAAGGGAGAACTGAAGGTCAAGATGATGAATTGTATGTATCTCTTTTTTTCTATACGTATGTATAACTATTTCTCTGTAAGCCAGGGCCTGGCATGCATATTTTGTGAAGGGCAAGGTCATTAACAGGCTGTGTGGCTCGTCAAGTCTGTTGCAGGTACTCAGCTCTGCCTTTGCGACAGCCATGGAACAGACAGAACCAAGTGCGTGCTGCTGTAGGTGGGGAAAACTCCCAAAGACAGCCAGCCAGTTTGGCCCTCAGTCAGTAATTTGTGGACCTCTGCTGTAAAATACCGCTGGCTTTCTTGTTGATGATTTTCCTCCTCACGTCGACAGTTCACACAGGGCAAGGCTTGTGGGTGATGTTTTTACTCCTATACCCCAGCACTGCTGTTCTGGCTTCCTGGAAATTCTCAAACATTCATAGTCTTTGTCCAAACTCTATCTCAAATCTGCTCCTGTTTCTACTTTAGATATTCTAAAGTTGTGGCTTGTGCCAGTTGCAAGGAATAAGAGAACCAGAATATATAAAATTAAAGTATTTTGCTCATTTCCTTATTTTATGGCCAGGTTACCCACAATAAAAGCCTCCCCATGAGCCATAGGGTCTGGATGGTTTTTTTCCTCCCCTGAGTCTTCGGTGGCTAAAACAGTGCTTGGTACATCCTGAGTGCTTTGTAAATACTTTACATCTCCTAAAAATTATTCTTTGAAGTCCTCATTGGAGTTGGCAGTGGCAGCAGCCAGCAAATACTCAGTGCATGGGAGTTCTGAGCCGGGAGGTGGGTGTGGCTCCCACAGAAGGAAGCCTGAGGACTCTGCCCACAGCTGAAAGCTCCAAGGAGCCAGTTCCCATTGTGGAGCAGGAAAAGGAAAGTGGCTGTAGAAGGAAAGAGAACGTAATAACTTCATGTATCTCTGCTCTGTTTTGTCATGATGAGCACTGTTGCGATTTATAAACCCAGCTGGGTTGAAAAGTTATTTATAGAATCACACACTTACAAAAGATATTTGAAGAGATTGAAAACAAAGAAACACAAAATAAAACCTATTAGGTACAAATAGGAGAAACACTGGAAAAGAGTGAATAGCCAGGGTTTTAATCTATGTAGATTAGGCAGCTGGCTTGGGAGGAAATAGCTTTGCTAGAAAATCAGACTTCTGTGATTCAGCCCAATTCTTGGCAGATAAGCCAAAAACAAAAAAGAGAGAAAGAGAAAATTATGTGATTAAAGTGTCAATAAGAATGAAGGCTAGGGCCTAAATCCAAATGCTACTTGGCAGAAAAAATTACTAGACCTGGAACTAACTCATCATTCTTAATGGAGATACACCATCCTGCAGTATGCTGCTCTAGCAAAACATTCTGAAGCTTAAGTGTGATGACCCTGGAAGTTACTCCATACCCAAGAAACTGTCTCTTCAAAGTATTAAAAATAGCATTGTGTTCCATAACTGTAGTTTCCCCTCCTCTCATCTTCAGATAGATTAAGGTATTCTTAGCCAAACCATTTTGTATTTTTTTTTTTAAGATGATGCTGTGAGAGTTTTTGTTTCTGCTACAGTTTTATACATTGATTTTTTCTTCATTTTAGTTTCAGCCAATGGGGACCGTGTGCCGAGAAGCAGTGAATGATTGTGATATTCGTGAAACATGCTCAGGAAATTCAAGCCAGGTAATTTACAGAACGATTTCCTTAAACCCTAGAGGGAAAAGTGGGGGCGTCTCTTGAGTCCTCTGGCCGCCCTTTGGAATGCAATGGGCAGGACGCTCTTCTTCATCATCTCTCTTTGTTTCTCAGGATTTAAAGATTCAGTAACCAAACCTTAAGCAGATGTGCAGCATAATTTTATCTTAATGTTGAATTAGCCTGAAATCACATGCATGACTTACATATTTTGGTTTTGTTTTAAGTTCAAAGTAAAAGGCATTTTATTTTTGCCAACTTAGTAAAGGAAGAAACCAAGGACTACCAAGCTAGCTGAGAGAGAAGCCAGCTGAGACTAGAGTCCCAGGGCACAGGGCTCTGAGAGGAGGGCGTGCTTTCTCTCTCTGAGAGGGTCACTTCATGTGTACAGTTTACAGCTGTCTTGGAAATTGATAGCCTTTAGTTGTCAACAGATGCACTGGGAAATGGGAAACAGGAGGGTCCACAGGTTTCAAAATGCCCCGTGTTCCTGGACTATAAAAATGGCCATGCAAGCTGAAACCATGCAGTATAGCCTGAACTATAAACTGAGACCATCTCAACAGACCAAAAAAAAAAAAAAAACTATGGTTGATCTATGATCTCAAAAACATGCATCAAAGAAAACCAGATGTGATAGCACATGCCAGTGATTTGAGCACTTGGGAGGCTGAGACAGGAGGATTGACTTGAGTGCAAAGCCAGCCTGAACTATATACTGAGATGCTGTGTCAACAAAACAATGTAAAAAAATACATCAAACTATTAAAATCTCTTGTCACTGGCTTAAATGCATAGGGAAATGAGAAAAGAAGTATTTATTTAACACACTTCTCTTGGTTACTTTTTTCTTGTTTCTGGGACAAAATACCCGACATCCAAAATTAAGGAAGGAAAGGCTTATTTAGCTCATAGTTTGTGGAGGTTTCAGTCATACTCTGCTGGCTCCAAGGCAGAGTGGCACCTGGCACCTGGGAGCGGGCAGCAGCTCATGGCAACAGAAAACAGTAAAAGCAGCAAAAGAGTGAAAGGGCGGAGCAGCAGCAGAGAGCAAGCTTCTTTCCCTCCCTTATATTGTATGTAGACTATTGGCCCTAGGGCGGGTACAGCACTCACACCATAATTCCAGCATTGGACCATGAATCAATCTTAAACTCTAGAAGCCCACACTGCCACTGCATGAGGTTTTGGGGGGACATCTAGATATGAACCATAATGACACTAAAAGGAAACAAGGAAATTGTTGAATCATCCCTGCCTCCCTGGGATGAATCTGTTGGTCATGATGTAAAATCTTCTTGATGATTTGCTGCATTCTGTTCGCCAGTGTCTTATTGAGGATTTTCGTCCATCTCTGTTCAATAGGGAGATTGGCCTGTATTTCTCTTTTTCGGTTGGCTCCTTCTTTGGTTTGGTTTTGGCATCAGGGTAATGCTTGCTTCCAGAAATGCATTTGGGAGTATTTCTTCCCTTTCGGCTTCATTAAAGAATTTGAGGAGTAGTGGTATTAGGTCTTCTTTAAACTTCTTGTAGAATTCAGCAGTGAATCTGTCAGGGCTTGAGCTTTTCTGTGTTGGTAGGTTTTTAATTACATCTTTAATTTTATTGACTGATACTGGTGTATTTAGAATTTTTATATCTTCTTGATTCAGTTTTGGTAATTCATATGTATCTAGGAGTCTGTCCATTTCTTCCGTGCTTTCAGTCTTATTGCAATACAGGTTCTCAAAGTAGTTATTGATGATCTCCAAGCATACTGTACTCAGCCACCTTCTTTCACAAAGGAGCCAAATACTCTCACTGAAAGAAAGATAGACTCTTTAGTAAATGGTGTTGGAAAAACTGGCTGTGCACATGCTAAAGATTAAAACTAGACCCATATCTTTCACTATGTACTAAACTAAAATAAAAATGGATCAAAGATTGAAATATTAAAACAGAAACACTAAATCTGCTTGTAGATAGAATAGGTAGAATCTTTGAAGACGTTGCTGTAGGCAAAGACTTTATGGGTAAAACTCCAGTCCCATGGGAAATATCACAAAGAATCAACAACTGGGGACTCACCTTATTAAAAAGCTTTTGCACAGCAAGAGAAAACACCAACAGAGTGCAGAGACAACCCACGGTGTGGGAAAAAACTTTTGCCACCTGTACCTCAAACAAAGGACTACCATCTAGAATATATAAAGAACTCAAAGAAATCAGACCCCCTAAATTTAAAGATCCAGTCCAGAAATGGCTATCTGCAATGAATGGACACTTCTCAGATGAAGAAATAGAGATGGCAAATAAATATATGAAAAAATGTTTAATTTTAATATCACTGATCACTAGAGAAAGGCAAATTAAAACAATTCTGAGATTCTGCCTTGTAGGTCTTGAATCTGTTTCTGTCCAGGGTGAACAGGTCCCGAGAACGAGGTACCCGCAGATGAACAGAATAGAAATAAGAGGAAAAAGAAATACAAGAGAGACAAAATTCTGGGGTCAGGGGGCTTACAGCCTCTTCGACTGCAGCCTCAAATACCATTTTCAGTAACCTTTTATTGAGAAAAAACAGAAGAAGAAACTTGGCTAATGGGTGGATATCAACTGTTTTAGCAGGGACTGTACAACTCAATTACCATAGGCATGAGACTTGACTAGATACCCATCATGTCACCATTCCTTTCTGCATATCGCAGCAAAACATTTAGTGTCGATGCTGGGGCTTACAAAGCTTCTGCTAGACTTCCTCCAGAACCCAACAATCAAGGCTAGGTCAGGCCTGAGGCAATACATTGAAAGATTAACTAAAGAATGTCCTTCTCCACACTGCCTCACTCCAGAAAAAATGGCTCTTGTCCAAAAATCAACCAATAAGAAATGCTGTGCAATCACTGAAAATCAAATGTGGAGATTCCTCAAAAAGCTAAAAGTACATGTCCCATTTGACCCAGCTATTCCCCTTCTTGGTATATTCTCAAAAGAATTAAAAGCATCATTTCACAGTGATATATGCGTACCCATGTATACAGTGACAGTTTGTAATACCCAGATCTTGGAAACAACCCAAATGCCCATCAACTGATGAATGAATAAAGAAGATGTGTTTTTTTATACAATGGAGCTGTTCTGCCATAAAGAAGGATAAGTTTGAGACCTTTCTAGCTAAAATGGATGTACCTTGAGACCATACTCGTAAGTGAAATAAGTTAGACACACGTTTAAATATTGCATTGTTTCTGGAGTGAGAAACCAAAAGTATAAATAAGGGTCAAAATGTATAACAGATATTGAGAATGGGAAGAAATGGTCAAATGAGAAGGGGAACAAGGGAACGGGGAAAAAGAAAGAAAGATGGGAGAAGAACAAAATAGGAAGATACAGAAACAAAGCTTCGTAACTAAGGAGGGGAAGAAGCATTGAAGGGGGAGAGGAGGGGAAAGAAGATGTGAGATGTACTGTGTACACACAGGAATTCCCTGTGATGAATCTAATCAGTATGTGCAGCCAAAACGTACCAATATGATAATAATAAAAAACTCTCACAGCAGACTTCTGCTTGACAGTCATTATTTTAAATGAGAGAGCTGTGCTGTTCCTCTGGGCTAAGGAGGAAAGCCATTCTAGCTCTGGCCTGTGGGCAAACCACCTGCCTTTGTCCCAGTGTCCCAGGCGTCCTCCTCCTCCTCCTCTTCTCGTGCCATCTGCGCACAGTGGCAGCCCCTAAATACATCACTCCCCGAGCCTACTGCGCTGTGTAATCCACTGTGGTGCCTCTGGTAGATCCATATTTGAGGAGCGCAAATGGTTGCATTTCCTCCTCCTCCTTTTTTTGTGAGGCAGGGTCTCACTTTATAGCCCAGGCTGGGCTCGAACTCACAGGGATCCTTTTGCTTCTGCTTCCTGGGTGCTGCAATTACAGGAGTGCACCACCATACTCAGCCCTGTTTTTATCTATAAATGACTGAAGAGATGAGGTGTATTACCAGAGGTAATTGTTAAAATGAAAACTTAAAAGGGGTGATCCCCAGCCAGATGTTACGCTTTTGTTCTTCTTTTGTAGTGTGCCCCCAATGTTCACAAGATGGATGGGTACCAGTGCGATGGTGTCCAGGTAGGTCACATCACTTCATGGGTGCTACTGGCGTGCAAGAAACACTGGAGTCTGACCAAAACAGGGAGATCAATTTAAATGTTTTGCAATCAATTTGGAAGATAAAGTGCCTTTATAATGTGTGCTTATCATTTTCCTCAATCATATTTTCTGTCTCTCTATCTGACATAAACAGGTATTACCATCACTAATGGGATTTTGCTGCTCTGTTTTAGGGAATCTGCATTGGAGGAAGATGTAAAACCAGGGACAGGCAGTGCAAGTATATCTGGGGACAAAGTAAGTAATTTTTAAAGTAGGGCATCAAGCAAACTTTCTAAGCACAGGTGGGCTGGAAGTAAATTTGTTAGACCTTAATGACAGGGGCTGCTTTCTGGAAGTTAGAGAAAGGAATTTCCTTTGGGAAGACGAAGCCCCACACTTCCTGACCGGGTGGTGGTGCCTGTGATGACACGGAAGGTACATTTGCCCCGAGGGAGGTGAAGTCCCTGCCAGGCCATGCACAGGGGCACAGGGCGTACAGACCAGGGCAGACCTGGGTTTGCACTCCTTCGCAGAGTGCCCTTAAACGGACTCGTATAAAGTATGGAGGACATGGATCTCGAATGGGGCACTCTTGACTCAGAACCCACGCTCTTAGCTAGAGTTGCAATTTGCTCTTCAGCTCTCTTACCTAAACTGTAGCTGGATTTCTTGGTTACAGATGCCCTTCTGTATCAGAAAGTTAATGTTTGTTTCCCTCAAAATTTGTCCATTTTGGCTGGGGATGGTATGATAACGCACACCTATAATCCTATAACAACCTGAAAAAGGAGCTGGCATATTTTTAAATGATACTTGTTTCAGAATTTAGCATGACTGTCAATTGATGCAGAAAAAGCTTTTGATGAAGTCCAACACTTATTCATGATAAAAAACCCTACAGAAAATTGACATAGATGGACTTTATCTCAATCTGATAAAAGCCATTTATGACAAACCAACAGCTAATGTCATTCTAAATGGTCAAAAACTGAAAGCTTTCCCTTTAAAATCAGGAACAAGACAAGGATGTCCACTGTCACCACTCCTATTCAATATAGTTATGGAAAGAAAAGGAATAAAGATAGGAAAAGAAGAAGTGAAATTATCATTATTTGCAGATGACGTGATACTCTACATAGAAGACCCCAAAAACTCCACCAAAAGGCTCATAGATTTAATAACCAAATTCAGTAGTGTAGTTGGATACAGAGTCAACACCCAAAAATCCATAGCATTCCTGTATACAAATAACAAACACACAGAGAGAAATCAGTGAAACCACACCTTTCATAATAGCATCTAAAAAAATGAAATATTTAGGAATCAATCTAACGAAAGAAGTAAAGGATCTATACAGTGAAAATTACATGACTCTCATTAAAAGCATAATGAAATTATTTTTGAGAGCTGGTAAGAATTAGTAAACCAGATAGAATTTGTGCCACTGTTTATTAAACCTACTCAGAGTGCATACATATTTTGATAAAATTGCCTTTCCGATGAATAAATTTTGCTGCTTACAAAATTCGTGCATTGTATCTGGCATTAAGCTTGATGCCTGTGTTTACCCAAGAAGCTGTTTGATTGCACCTCCTTCCTGACCCGCCAACTGCTGAGCAGTGTTCTTGCGGTCTGTAGCCTGAGTTCCATTAGAGACGAGCCATGAACAAATGTACCTGAGCCCACCCAGGACAACTGTGGTACAGGAGGAGTCTTAGGAGCCATGGCGCAGTTTTTATTTGGAGTCTGGAGAGCACGGGGATGGGAAGAGTCCTTGAATTGCAGCTCTGCTGTACTGTGGGCATTTTGAACAGCTCGCATATTCCCTGCCTGGCTGATAGAAAATTCTGTTCCGCTGCAGAGGTGACGGCATCAGACAAATACTGCTATGAGAAGCTGAATATTGAGGGGACCGAGAAGGGTAACTGTGGGAAGGACAAAGACACTTGGATACAGTGCAACAAACGGTGAGGCAGAGCTGTGAGCCCGGAGCTCGTCCTCAGGCAGCTACTGGATGTTCCTGTTCCCCGCAGCCCACAGAGCAAGCTCCTACCTACCCACTTCCTTCTTCCCAAGGTTCTGGTGCCACAGGGGCTCCCAAACCTTGACCTGTACCCCACCGTTTCTCCCAAGCACTGTGTCACCCAGGTAGCGACAGAAATTTCTCCTCTAGAGGACGTGGCAGCACCTGAAAATAACAAGACCTTAAGCTTCCAGAACATGTACTCAGTGCTGCTGAATGAGTTAGCTGGTCCGATCACCTCCATTTTTGCCAAAAATCCCAAGGTCTCACTGCCTTGTGTAGAAGCCTAGGAGTGAAATTTCACTCTTCCTTTCTTCTGCATGTTGTCCAAATGCGAAATCATGGCCGTGTTCCCCTTTTGCTCCCCTACCACTTATTTGTGATTTATTTTTTCATTTCCCTCTTTACTGGCATTACCCCAAGGCCTGTATTAGGTCTTCAGCTATTGTTATGACATTCTCTTAAGTGTTCTATGCCAGTTCTCTAGCGTACTAACATCGCAATAATCTCTTCCCGACTTCTTTTATGTCATTTCTTTGCGCAAGTTTCATTACTTCCACATAGCCAATCACAGTGAGCATAATAGCAACATTTTCTGGGCACACACTGTGCGCTAAGAACTTTGTTACACTTTGCATGGGATACACTCCTTATTCTGTACGGCAGCCTTCCCACTTACGGACGCAGAAGCCTAGTCAGTTAGGTTACCTGAGGTCATGTACGTAGTTTAGCAACCTGCTGCAAAAATAAGAGAGACAAAGAAAGAAAGAAAAGAAAGGAAGGAAAGGAAGGAGAGAAGGAAGGAAGGGAGAAGGGGAGGGAGGAAGGAAGGAAGGAAAAGGAGGAGGGGGGAGAGGGAGAGAGAGAAGCGGGCTGTGGGTGTGGCTTCGCGGTAGAGCAGCCCTGTGCTCCAGCCACACTACCACAGTCAAAGAAAGAAGGAAAAAGAAAATACGATCTTACGGAACAATGTGGAATCACAGCTTAGCGCTGAACCTAGTCTATAATTTGCCCCAGCCAACCTACGTGTTTTCTCTTTTCTGTTCCCCTCAGAGTCTGGCAAACCGTACTATTCCTAATATATACATCACGCTCGGGCCTTTTTCTTCTGTTCCTTCCTCAGGAAGCTTTTATGCCCGCACCGTCATTGGTGAAAAGCTTCTCTCTCCTTCAAAGTCCATTCGGAGAGCATTTTGTCTATTTTCCATTTCCTGATCTACTCTTGAAATAAGTCGTCTCCCTCTTCCCTGAATTCCCGTCATCCTTCATGCAGTTCTTTGGCGCTTTTCCCCACCTGCGTGTTTTATGGGTTTTATGTATGTGATTTATCTTTTCATCCAGAGCTTAATTTCCTTGAGGATAAAGATCATGTCCAATTTTCTTTATATATTGTCAATAACTTAGAAAAGTTAATATACACAGACAAAATTCTTAAAGACTTCAATGAATATCTTGTTTAAAAAGAACTTTTGTTTATAACAGATGCAGTAAGATAAGAAATTTTTAAAATCCTAAGCTTTCTTCTTTATTAATTGAAAATTGACATTTATATACATAATGTGTCTGGTCTTCCAATCAATACTCACAAGGTATTTAATAAAATGGGTTTATAATGTGTTAGGCATAAAGGATACATAAGATAATATTTAAATCAGTAAAAACATCTTTAACTTGAATTAGAATCATATGTGATAGTAGAAGAAATGATAAAATTTTAAAAAGGTAGCAAACTTTTGTGGTTGGAAGTCTACATATAATTTGTGCAGTATAAAATGTTTTCTTTGATTCTGGGGAGACAGATTACAGAAGCATCTATATTACTAAAGGATGCTCATCCAAAGGCCATTCATTTAGTTACCGAATACTAAAAAATAGTTCCTTGTATGATATATGATGATGTTTTATGGGAGGAGATACTGACATAAAAAAGTGTATTCAATAATTTTGTTTAGATAATACTTGAACTATTAGTAAAGGGAAGACAAGAAAATAAGATTTTGGGCCACTGATAAGGCACTTTTCAGAGCAGAAGGCAAGCTAATTGAGGCTTGCTTTCTTTGGCATGGCATATAAGTAATACAGTTGATAAAAACCATGCTAAAATTTTGAGAAGGTTATCATTACAGTTGTGCGTGGTTTATTATATCTTTGCAAACAGAAGTACATGAATAACTGCTCTTCTCCCAATGCAGGGATGTGCTTTGTGGTTACCTCTTATGCACCAACATTGGCAGCATCCCAAGGCTTGGAGAGCTCGACGGTGAAATCACATCCACTTTAGTTGTGCAGCAGGGAAGAACATTAAATTGCAGGTAATTATCTAACCATTCCATGAGAACCTCAGTCACCTTACTTCCCAAAAGTGTAGCGTGCGAATACTGTTTTCAGTTCTTATATACACATTAGTAAGGCAGAATGGAAGGGAGTCCATACAGGTCACCGAGTCAATCCCAACACAGTGACAAAAGGCAAGATTGAGTCGATTGTAGAACGTTAAATTGTTTGTTCTAAGTTTGTCTGGACAATACTGTCCTAACAGTGTTATATTGTTCCATCGTTTTACTTCTAAGTGAAGTCAGTGATTTAAATATATGGATCTATTTTCTCTTCCTTCTCAGTTCCCACTATAATGATTAAATGGATCTTTTTAAGAAGTCACGTCTCCATAGGAAGGTACCGAGGGGAGGCGACAAGGGCAGCACAATTTTGGAACCTAAAGCAAATGGTTGTGAGGTGCATGACTTACAAGAACTAAGAGAAAGTTTTGTTCCTCAGTAAGTGTGGAGAAAACTGAGATCCAATCCAAGAGATATTGTCAATTTCCAGAGGATTCAGAAATTAGCAACATCATGTACTTCGGAAAGGGGAGCAGAGGAGCTTAGGGGTAGGGGCTGAAATAAACAGGATAGGTGAAAGTCTGTTAAGAAGCGATTAGATATCGCAAAACGGCAAAGTGAAAGACAGAGGATGTGAAACAGAGAGACAGGCCCTTTGCAGGTGGGAAGGGCGTGTAGAGCTAGAGATGGGGCGGAGCGGGGCATGAGGGGAAGGGGAAGTAACAAGGACTAAGGTGTCATAAGTATAACGCACCAGCTCCCAATGAATGTTCATTATGTATTGCAAGCACGTACTCATAGAAGAAATGTCATCGTCCAATTTCCATGTGTTTGCATATTTTCTACAGTTTCTCTTGCTCTTATTTTTTTAGTTTTATTCCGTTATGGTCTCATAGAGAAGCAAGAAATTATTATTATTATTTTTTGGTACTGAGAATCAATCTCAGGACCTTGCACTTGCCAGGCAGGTGCATATGCCACTGAGCTATGTCCCTGACCCAAGAAATTATTTTGAATTAAAAAATTTTTAACATTCGCTTTATGGCCTAAAATATGGCTTCTCATTGCTAAAAACAAAAATATACTTTACAGCTTTTGGATTAAAAAAAAGAAAAGCATTTTTTCACAATGCGCGTTTCTCCAAAATTCACTCACCCATGTCCTTTCATAGGAAGCTACTAGAAATTGTGCTGCACCAACATGAAGGAGTGAGGCAAGGAAGAGACAGGCAGGAGACACAGAAGTCAGATGCCCGCCGTGGAGAGGGTGCAGTCTTAAAGTGGGTAGTGAGGGAATCTCAGATTGACAGGTTCACTTAGGTACATGGGGACAACCAGGACAGACAGGAGCAGGTCAGAAACTCCGGGAGACATTTTCCCAGGAAGCCAGACTGATACGTGGACATATCTTCATCGGAGAGTTTGACAGCCAGCAGGGAGCTTGGAGTTAATGATGATACATTTTTAGAAAAGTAGATAAAGGAACAACAGACAAAAGACTTAGTAACTTAAAAAAAAGCAAATAATAGTACAGGGAGAAGGGTTATATCACAGAACTAACATTCACATAGTTCTAATGTACACATTTGTTACTGAATTAACTACGATCAAACAATATTTATGATCAGTAGGGGAATGCAAAGATAGATTCTCAGTTTCCATATAGGGCAGTCAAAGCATAATACCTGAGATTGAAAAATAAAACATAGTAGTACAACTCATTTAAAAACACATAAAGAGCATACATAAGTAACAAAAGCATCAGTTAAGAGGAGAAAGTGGTTTTCTGCCGAGAGAACTGTATTGGGGGAGGTGACTGTTTTATTGCATTTACAAAACCACCCCGTCTGATTGTTTATGTTATGGGCATGTATAATTTTGATACAAATGAAAAGAATGAGGACTTTTAAAATTGACATTCACATGGCAACATATGAAAAATTGATTATGGCCATGAATTTTCAATTCTTACCCTTTTGCTTATTTCTGTGTAGCATGTGAGCTTCCTGTATTGAATAATGAACTATAACAGTTTAGCCATTCTCAAATAGAATTCCTACATACGTAAATGTTTTTGCACTATGTAAACCCAAACTATTTTTCATCCTTTCGGAAACACATCTGAAATGCTGAAATCTACTGATGAAATCAAATCCAGTAATAGTAGCTTCTTGGACTCATATGTAGTGGCAGTGGTAGAATAATAAAGGCACTTGAACTCAGGCCCTTATACTTAAATCCTAAAGTGTATTGCTTTCTCTGAAAAAAAAAAACCTCAGTTGTTTTCTCCATGTAAATGTTGAACATGCTGGGCTGGGGCTATAGCTCAGTGGCATAAGCGCCTGCCTGGCAAGTGCAAGGTCCTGAGTTCGATCTGCTCGGTACTGGGGAAAAAAAAAAGTACCATTAATGTTGAGCCTACTTAATGCTCCTGGCTTTTATTAAGTTGTAAGTGGAAAGGAGACATGCTGGCCTGCATTCTAGTGTTTAGGTCTATTGTCAAGAGGAGTGCATATGAACGGAATCTTATTTTGCTTTTTACAATCAATCTCCTTCTAGTGGTGGGCATGTGAAGCTTGAGGAAGATGTCGACCTTGGCTATGTAGAAGATGGGACACCCTGTGGTCCCCAAATGATGTGCTTAGAACACAGGTGTCTTCCCATGGTGGCCTTCAACTTCAGCACTTGCCTGAGCAATAAAGAAGGCATTGTTTGTTCAGGAAATGGGGTGAGTATTCATTCAGTGCCTTGCCGTGAGGAACTGTTCCTGTCTTTTATATCACAGAAATAAGTATGATCCTAACATGCTTATTTCCTTAATTATGGAGGACATGCATATCCATGTTTCTGGTTGACATGCGAACACTAAATGCATCATAGCTATTTGAATGTTTTCATTTTGTCGTCTGAGAATGCTTGGGTCCTCTTCCTAAACAAGTTATTCTCTTCCTTTCTTATGTGAATGTGGTTTCATGTCATGCAATGTCAGTTCTCTACAAGTGAACTAGGAGGTAGATTCTAACAAATACAATGGGGTTTTTCAAAAGGGAGTGAAGAAGAAGGAAGATGGTGACCGTATTTAATTATTGGTATGGTCCGAGAACTGACCAGTCAGAAAGGATCATAGTAACAGCTCTGGCCACACTGGTGCCTTCCAGCTGAGGGTAAACCTTAGAAATAAGAGAATTAATATAGGAAACCAATTCTGACAGATGAGTAGATGGAATGGCACTTGAAAGCTTATCCCTTATGCTCTTTCAGTTATATGTAAGATGCTGTTCTTATGTAAATAAGTTTGAAGGTCATTCTTTTTCACTTTAAGGTAGGAATACCTGTGCTGACAAAAACATCTTGGTTCTTTCTCTTTGACCATATTCTCTGATTTTCTTTTTGTCCTGTGCTAGATCCTTTGTTTAAATTGGGTGTATTATCCAATTGACGTAAAGGATCCTGGCCACTTCACATAATGTGCCTGAGAGATGCGCCAATAATTCATTATTAAGGAAGTAACTAGTTATAACTCCTTAACAAAGCATAGGAATTCTTTTGGGACAAATGAAAAAGACAGAATAAGTAGCTCTGCTTCTGTTTAAAAGGAATCTGCTAAAGCTTCTTTCCTTAATCATGAAGAGGATTTTAGGGGAAACATTTGGGAGAGGGGTAGGAGAAAAGATTAGTGGAATTATTTTTCATCATCCAGGCTAAAATACGAATTACCATATTTTATTCATCTGAAAACTTGTAATACAAAATTCTGAGACCAAAAATAGTTGTGTGCAGTAAACATTGGTTTAATAAATTAGGGAAAGAGTGAAAGCTAATCTGATGGTAAGTAGGATGCAAATAACTCACAGTAATTGTGCATAATACAGCGTGTCATAGACTAGTAAGTTTAACCTCCAGTCTCTTGGTTAAAATGAGGAAGTGCAGTAAATGTCCTTTATACACTGTGCATCAGGTCATTAACCCCTGGCTTGCAGACAGATAGATGGCTTTGAATCCTAGTTTTGCTTTGGGCAAGCTCCTTAGCCTCTCTGTGACTCAGTAAAATGGGATTAGTGATGGTGCCCGATTTACGGGATTGCTGTGAAGAATGCACAAATTAGCGCTTTAAGAGCACCTTAAGCACTGCCTAGGATATAGTGAGTATTCAGTAGCTCTGCTGTTTCTTTGGATCAAGGCAGCCTGGTCTGTTTTGTTTCTGTATCCCTGGTGCTGTCACATAATATGGAAGCCGGCAGTTGGAGAAGCCCGGGACCTGACTAAGATTCACTTATAGGACCATAGTAAATGAGGACTCGAATCTAGACCGTTTGACTTTAAGCCTGAACCTTTTTCTTCCTGCATATTTTATGGATACATCTATTTATTTATTTATTTATTTATTTATTTATATTTTTTGCAGTACTGGGGATCGAACTCAGGACCCTGCGCTTGCTAGGCAAGCGCTTATTCCACTGAGCTATATCCCCAGCCCTATGGATACATCTAGACACAGATGTGCATGGTCTTTTGGAGATTAGAGAAGACAGAAACACCCCTCCAGTGAAAATCTGCCTTGGGAGGGATTTCCCTGATCTTAAATCTAATTTAACTGTCTTCTTCCCACTCCACTCATTTGTTTTGAATTATAAGATACAGGTGGAGATTCTGTTTCCTAGACTGATATGTAAAGAGATATTGTCTTTCTATCACGTGAAAGAATTTGGTGCCATTTTCATCTTTTTCTTATGTTTTATTTGTGGGAGTTCTTAGTTCCCAGAGATGGGGGAGCTTGAGCTGAGATGCCAGGGTAATTGCCTTGTGAAACTTTTTTCTCAGACCTCTGGAAAATAGCAGGCCTTCCCCTTTCTTCAGTGGATTTTTCTTTACCTTATTCTCTTTCTTAAAACAGTAATGAAAATTAGGGATAAAGCACCTTTTTCTGCCAGGCGTACACCTGTAGTCTCACCTACTCAGGAAGCTGAGGCAGGCTAATTGCCTGAGCCCCAAATTTCATGACCAGCCTGGGTAACAAAGCAAGATCCCAGCTCAAAAGCAAACACACTAAAAGAGAAACTTTCTTGGGAAGAAAAGAAAGTCTCTTTTGGATAACTAACAGAGACTTGTATTAATGCTTAACTTTTAGATCTCTTATAACATTTAAGTTAATAAAAGTGAAAATAATAATGGCACTGATCTTTTTCAGACATAGAAAAATACCTCTGTTAAATTTCGTTGTTCCCTATGGATCAACTATTGGTCCTTAGGAAATACTTTTTTAGGTAATACAGTGAGGAATAAAATAATTAATATTAGGCAAAAAGCACCAGTACTTTTCCATTGTCATCAGATTCCAAGCACTTAACAGTCGGAAATTAATGTTTATTTCTCCTACCTCTGGACCAGAGAACTAACGCTCATGTTGATTCTGGATTTCAGTTCTGCAGTAACGAGCTGACGTGTGTGTGTAACAGGCACTGGACGGGTGCAGATTGCAGCATTTACTTCCCTTACAATGAGGATGCAAAGACTGGCATCACTTTGGCCGGCAATGGTGGGTACTTAGTTTGGCATCACTGCAGCATCGCCACATCCAAGGAAAAACTGCTCTTTTGATGTTTTTATTAGAGTTAATTTTACAAGTTCAAAAACAGATTATATCCACCTCATAACAAATTACACAGCTGAGATCTACTCATGAAGCTGATCATTTTCGTTAAATGGTAAACATTTTTCATATCTAGTGGAAGTTAATATACTGACTTTGCTTTATCATGTTCTATATTAGACAGATCATTCAAGTCTTGTACTTACTCATGTGAGGCCATCATCCAGCCCTAGCATTTCTTTTGAATGAAGGAAGTACTCATTAATTTAGAGGGAACACTGTATATTTAGAGATTACATAAGAAAAAGAAAGAATTGAAGAACTTATTTTAATATTCTTTATTCTAAAGTCTCATCAGTATTCAGCTCCACTTTGTTATCCTGAATTAGAGGCAATAACCGTGGCCTAAGTGCCTGGCAGGGTTTGAGACACAGATCACAAACAGTGGGCAGGGGTAGTTCTAAAAACTAGAGTGGCTTGAGTGGAGAAGAAGAAATTAAATGCAGGTACTCAAAAAAATTCATACCTTGGAGGTGGAGTTTTTCTTTTAAGTTACTTTATCATTATTGCTTATTTTTGCCTAAAATAATGCTCACATTCTGAAGTCTGTTGGCCTCCAAAGGATGAGGAAAAGGAATGTATTTATTTTAATCTTCTAGACAGGTATAAAACCTTAACTAACATGACTTTAATAAAAAAAAAAGTCACAGAATGATTAAGATTTTGGGATCCTCACAATGCGCAGTGATCGGTGGTGGAATGGAGCTTGTTCCTGTATTTAATGCAGAGAGAAGGGTATTTATAAGAACACAGGCTTTAAGTGAATTAGCAAAAGCCATGCCATTACTCAGAAAAAACGGAGAAGGGCACTGTACCTAAGTTTATTGATCCCAGTTGAACCCTCAGAACAGAAGGAAGGGAGGACGGATGTACTAAACCTTGGCGTTAGAAAAGCCCAGAGCCCCAGAGGCCCCTCGTACCTGGGCTGACCTCTCCTGCACAGAATGTGGGCAGCCTTCCCCCCAGAGAACCGAACTTTCCTTCAGCTGCTCAGGACCGCTGGCCTTTGCTGCTAACGGATGCCCCAGAAGTGGAGCTGACAAGGACAGGTCGGAGCCGCTGTGGTAGAAACCTTGCTATTAAACTCGTGGTATAAATCGCTGATGGCCAAATGGGCTGAGATTCGGCTTTTCTGGTCTGACTCCCTCCCATGTGAGCTTGTTAACCAAGCTTTGGATTCATGGGGCCATGCTCACTGCCGGGCTTCACTCGAGAATGCCATCACAGCCTGCCTGGCGGTAGGTGCTGACTTAGCCACGCAGGTACTGAGTGCTGGCGGAGTCATGGCCTGCATCCCACCTGCCTGGCCTCTGCCCATCTGGTACCTCCGCCCTCTTATCCCACACCTATGCCAGACTCAAACTCAGCAGACTGCTCTCCCTCTCTAGGGTGCTGTAGCTGTCACTGCCCAGGCCAGTAGCTGCAAGCCCAGTGCCTTTCCTATCTGTAAACCTGAGCACTTTGCATAGAAACCTATAGATGGTTTTTTGCTTGAAAAACTTAAGTTCACTTGGAGAGACAAAATATGACACACAATTGACAGGGCTAGGGACCTTGCTTTAGTTGTTAAAAGGAGAGATATCAGCATACTATTTTAGAGCTTCTGAGACTGAGAAAAGGGTCAGAAGGCTCACAGGTTTTCTAGAACTTTCCTCCTGAATGGTGCTGTGGTTGTAAAGAAATCGAATTACTTTTCTTTCTTTGGGTTCAGCGACTTTATACTTTCCAGAGAAACACGTGGAAAATACAATTGTGCAAAATGGACCTGGGCAAGGATTAAAAAGATGCACAAGAATTTAATTGAAAAAACAAACAGCAATGGGTGTGGCTTCTCTTTCTTTTGAAAAATACCTGTTTTTTTATTTTTATTTTTTAAAGCAAACACTGTTTAGCGGGATGATTATAAGTCTGGAGAACACATCGGTGAGAGTCTCTCGTAGCACTAATCCCTTCCCTTTTTTCCCTTCTCAGGTGTTGCTGGTACCAATGTCATCATAGGCATAATTGCTGGCACCATTTTAGTGCTGGCCCTCATACTAGGAATAACAGCCTGGGGTTATAAGTAAGTGGACTGTCTCAGTATTACTGTAAAAATATGTTCAAATATTTGGATTTAACGAACATGTCTGGAAAGTTGTGTAACACTGGATAAATATATGTGGATTGAAAATCAGCCTGGCTCAGCGGGCAGTGGTTCCCCTTAGTGTAGTTAAAATGAACAGTTATCATTTTTTTTAGATTTTGACACAACTCTTCTATTCTGGAAGTAGTGAATATCATTTTAAGATCGTTGCAGGGAATTCAAATCAGTCTAAATTGTGTCTAGCACAAAGGCTGGATTGCTCTACTTCTTAATGACAGAGCATCTCTGGGCTCAGACTCATGCTCAGAAATCTAGGCAAGAGGATAGTCAGGAAGCTCAAGGCCTTCATAACAACTGCAGCAGTAACAGACAGTTGTGTCACTTGAGCCGCAGTGGTTGTGAGAGCTTCCTGTGACCATGTGGTACACAAAGGTTACCACATGGCTGTTACAAAGGAGGCACAATTATGTGTAAGTATATTAGTGGTTTTCTGTGAAGAAAAGGTTGTCATGGAGTTTAATCTGTTACATTTGGAGTTCACCTTCATGTTGTAAATTTTTTGGAAGCCTAACTCTTTCTTGTACTCCATAGTTCAACTTACATCTTTTGTTCAACATATAAATTTAAAAAGTCAAAAGTCATATTACTTTTGAATAATGTTTGACACCCTTAAGAATTTCGCTAAGTAAATGCCTTCAAACATTTAACTCTGTGTGTGTGTGTGTGTGTGTGTGTGTTGGAGGGAGTGATGGTCACTTTCCTTTCTAAGTAGTCAGTTTTCAAATAGTGAATTTAAGAAGTCACACCTTAACTCTAGTGAACTCTTTAATATTTCAACTTCAAATCAGTCTGCTGATTTCTGATGATGACATTGCAGTCCAGCAGCCTTGGGTTTTAGTCCATGGGGAAGATCTGCCACGTCTGTCAGGCATTTTGCTCATTTCCTCATTTCATAGTGTATTTTTCCTTATAGATTAAACTTAGGTCACTGAATTGGAAGTTACAATATTTTACATTTTAAATCATCCCAGTCCTTTTAAAAGACTCATTTTTGCTCTACAGGTTAATGTATATCAAACATTTAGGGTGGTACGTCACCTACAGACAGCACCACACACGTTTGCTGTGATTCGGGTCATCTCACAGGGTCTTACACTAAAGGACTTAAAGGAGACACCTTGAAAAGTGTATATAGCCATTTCCTGTGATGCCAAAACCCTGAAAGGGTATCTTTCACTGAAAAGTGAGACCAGTGAGTTTACCGCCAGGATAAATTTTGTGTCTGCAAACATTAAACTATAGAAAGGAACTTATGGAAAACCCCATTACCAATGACACACATAGCACAGTACGGTACAGCCTGGCACCGATGACACGCATAGGGCAGTGGAGGGCACACAGCCTAGGCGAGCTGTGCCCTCCCTGAATCTGTGTACCTTGCCCTGTCCTGGTCCCTCAGGCCACTCGATGTGCAGGTTGCAAGGTGCATGGAACGTTGCATTTGCACAGTCTGCCTCGGCGTAACATTTGCAGTTACAGAATTACATTCCTGAAAGGAGAGCTCTGCTGTGTGTTGATCATTTGATCTGTCCTTGCCTGGCAGGCAGGTTAACGCCACCTGCGAGTCAAACTTTGGGGCAGACTTACATAGTTTCCTTGATGTCAAACTTGCATAGTAATCACCATTGTAGGCACTGCTGTTTTGCAGTAGCTCCCTGGTTTCATTCCTTCAGGTGAAAACAGACCAATCACTAACCCTAGAGTGTGTCACTTTCTGCCACCAACTGATGCAAATAGACATGTCATTCTTCACAACTGCAGAATAACTTCCCATTCAGAAAATCTGAAACCTTTCCTATTGCTTCTGAAATTACTGGCATGTTTGTTGACCTCACCCATTTTCCATTTGTTCCTTTTGAGGTTTTTACCTTTAAAAAAATATTTCTGAATATACATACTTTGGTGGTTGACTAAAAAAAAGGCAGACATTGTTCAAATGACAGTATCTTCAGGTAATCTGAGCCTAAATGATCAAAGTCGTAATGACTAGACCTATTCAGAATATGTTTAGAAATAAAACGAAGACTTAGAAATTTTAGTAAAGGAATTAAACTAATAAAAGGTGGTATTTCACACATTCTCTTTGAAATCCAAAAACAAATTTGGGGTCTGAGGAGTAATTTTTTTCTACTAATTTCTCCACTTACACTTTGTCCAAGTCTTGCGGAAAAGGAAATGCAGATTACTCATTTAGAGCTGTATATCTCAAGTAATCAGACTGAGAATGAAAAGTAAAATGTATTGGAAAGGAAGATACCGTGCTTATCTTTTCCCCATCTGATAGTTCCCAAAATGAAAAACAGTAACAGATTGACCTTTTTACCCTCACCTGCCCAGTATTATTCTTATAATGGAGATGGAATGGGTTGCCAGGTGAAGGTACTACAGATGAAATCCATATGGAAATATCTTTGATATTTTATTTATCTTAGTACTGGGGATTAAACTCAAGGTATTCGCACTAAGGTACATTCCTAGTCTGTTTCAAACTTTTATTATTATTATTATTATTATTATTATTATTATTTTGAGACAAAGTCTCATTGCTAAATTGCCCAGTCTGGATTTGAACTTGCGATCATCCTGTCTCAGCCTCCCAGAGTACTGGGATTACAGGCATGCATCACCAGGCCTAACTACATCCTTGATCTTTTAAAGTAAGGCGCTCCAAATAACTCAGTGCCTTGGCCTAACATGTCTTCAGAATATTAAGAAATGTATCCAGATAGGAAGTTAACAACTACTTTGGGGGAAAAAAAAACCCTCACTGGCACTGCTCCGCATACCCTGCAGAACTAATTTTTGTTTAAGGTCAGTTTATTTTGAAACTTGTGTAAGTTTATTTTTGTTTATCGTCAGATAAAAAACAGATTAAACTTTGCGCAGATATTTCTAGTGAGAAGCCTGAATGAATAAGTAGTAATAACTAAGGAGATCCATAACAACCATGAATTAACTCTTATTTATTATACATGATGAAATAAAATATCCTGGTGTCTATTTCTGTTCTTGTCTTTGAAATTCTTAGGATTGGCTGTAGCTGGGGAATTATATTCTAAAAGGAATTAATTATTATTTTATTTCTATGAAATGCAGTTAACTTATCTACATAAATAGGTTCATCAATTTTATTATTGAAATCTATGTATATATCTGAAAGCCTGTGTTTAAAATAGGATTGACTTTAGAACAGTATGAAATGTTTAGTATCATGAAATTGATTTCAGAAAAGTTATCCTTTAGTAAACTAAGCTTATTTATGCTTTAAAAAATGGGTAATTAGGGCTGGAGATGTAGCTCAGTGGAATAAGCACCTGCTTGGCAAGTGCAAGGTCCTGAGTTTGATCCCCAGTACCATAAAACAAAACAAAACAAAAGACCCGATAAAAATGGGTAATTATTTGACAGCAGTGTACTTACCTTAATGACCACGTGAGTCATTTTGGTGTATAGTTCCCATTGTAATTCCACAACTCAAAGTCCTGTTGTAGAGACCTTTCCATGAATGCTAGGCTTTTATGTTTAGTGTTCTACTAGTGTGCTTCCATAGACAACTAATTTTTATGTTTTTCCCCCTCTCTTCTTGTTCATGAAAAGAAACTATCGGGAACAGAGGTATGTAATGAGAATAATCTGAATATATAACTAAAAGGTTTAACTCTTTTTAACATTGTTGAAATTCATATATGCAATCATTAATCAAGTTCACTTTGTTTTTATGCAAGGATGATCTTGATTTTTTTATGATCTTGAAATAATTTTAAATTGTATTACTTTATAGTAACATATAGAAATTGAATTTCTTCCATCTGAAATAAACTTCCTGTATGTGAAGTTGTCATGTTTGTTTACGTTAGTTTATTGACTTTTCTTCGTGTTTATAACACCCCGATTGCCTGGTTTTGTCCAAGGGAATTTATTTTTCCTTTGTTACTGTTGTTATAGTAATAACTTTCATTCATAAATGACAAGTATTTATCTGGCTGCAGTGTTGCTGTCAGGGGAAAGTTCTGCCACTTAGTGAACTAGTTATCTGTGTAAGAAGATACTTTTGTACTGATTAGGTAATCACTCAGGTAAAGAAGTAATTGGGATCTCTGTCCCCTATATGTTTCTCAAATAAAAATGCCAGGAAACAAAGTCAGACATCCCATTCAGCATAACCGTGTAAGTTATGTTTAGCCACAGTGTAAAAAGATAATTTATAATCATGTTCTATAAGAATTACCTATTTTATCTAAATTTAAATTGCCACATACTACACTATTGGGATATATCCTTCCCATTTTTTATTTTTATTTTGTGGTGGTACTAGGGACTGAACTTGGGGTCTTCACATGGAGCAACAACCCGAGCCCCCTGCCCCTTTTTTTTCATGACAGGGTCTCACTGTGTTGTCCAGGCTAAGCTTGAGTTTGCCCTCATCTTGGGATTTCAGGCCTACACCACTGTTTTTGCATCTTATAAGCTTCACTTTTGACATCTAAACAGCTACTAATACTATTATCTGTTGACACAAAAATTAAAATAAAATCCTGGAGGTTAAGTATCCAGGTATTTATTTGTGTGCTTGGGGCACTTTTGTGGACTCTTCCCTCCTAAACTTTTCCGTTGCTCCGTTCCAGGCCGGTGGCAGGTTAGGAATGAGGTGTAGGAAATGGGATGATTCTTTTTGACACTTCAGCTGCAACCTTCATTTTGTCGCAAATCAACATTTTAAACTTTTCTGTTTTCTTCTGTGTTGTCAGTTAAAACCCTTGCAAGGCTTTAGCCGTGAACTTCTACAGACTCTTTACAAATGTCTGGTGTTCAGAGGGCACTTGTCATAATCCTGGTCAGTTAGCACAGATACTAGAAAATATTAATCTTATCTGGAAGTAGTTAACTCATCATTAATGGAAAAAGTAAAACCGAGAGAAAATTAACTACATTTTAAAAGCAGCGAAGTTTCTTTGTGACATATTGCAAAAGCTTATATATTGAAGCACTTGAGTAGAGCAGCAACTGCTTATACTTTCTGTGGAGTAGAAATGACCTGTCAGTCATACCAGAAATCTAATAAGTACAGTTAGGTTGATAAGATAAAAGTCAATGATTCAGCTCTAGTTCCATTATAATGTAATACAATACTGCTGAATATATAAAAAGAAAACTAAAATGCCTCAAATATGTAAATTAGCAATACTGAAACAGTGCCCTAAGATGTGTTCTCACTGAGAATGCTATCCAGAATAAGAAAATTGCCCACTATTCAAAAATAATTAATATTAAAGTACACATTCATTTCTCATTCTTACTCAACACATGAATGGCGTTAAGCCATTTCACATGCAGAATCTCCTTCATTTGCCTGGTGTAATTCCACATCTCCTGGTGTTACCAAGTCATCATTTCATGAGTCTGGCTATGCTTTTGGAATCGAGTCCATATTTTGAGAGTTGTTACATCTTCAGTGGATATTTGTCAATAAAACTTTGTTTCCCCCTTGTCCATAGGTAATCAGTGTCAGGTTTGTACAGCCTACACAACCTTTAGATCAGGAAGTTGGGAATGTGTAAGTGTTTTCCAAAGGGTGTCTCCTTTTGAGAACATTTGTTAGTGATACAGAGAAAGTACTAAGGTGAACGGACTAATGCATGCATTAAGAAGTTTTCAGTCTTGTAAAATTATTTGCATACACAGAAGATCTGACCAGTTTCAAAGGATGCTAGGAAGTAGAATGTATAACTTTGTGTTAACATGGCCTTTCAATTAGGTTTTCCTTTGGGGTTCTGTGGTAGGAGAACCAGTTGTTAAGAAATTGGAGATATGCTAACATATGGTGTTGGAAAATCACTTAAACTTTCCTCAACTCAGAAGTCAAAGTTCAGTGTAGTCTGTGGGTGTTACAGTGAAGGCACATGGTCAGTCTAGTATGTGGTCTCTGCAAGCTGTGTTTCTCTGATCACTGCATGAAAGAGGGGAATGTTTTTAAAAATGAAGGCAGCATTCATCAATATGAAGCAGGCCCATTAGGTACCCTTTATACTGGTGAAAGTGTTGGTGAACATAAAGTTTTGCCATTAAATGCAAGATGTATTAAATATATAACCTCTTCTCAGACTCCTGTTAGTTTTCTGATGGCTCAGACAAGCCAAATTTGGCACAACTTTTAAAGCATTAGAGAACACTGGCAAGTAATTCCGTAAGTGCATTACTTGCATTAAGTGCAACCTTGCATGCTCAAGGTTTTCAGTATATTGAAGGCGTGTGATGTGTATTTACTTACAAGGCTGACAAAAAGATGACCAACGAGCCCTGCTGTTTTCCTTTTTGTTTGTAGACTACTTATTACAAAATAGTTAAAGTCTTGTTTTAGGGCCGAACTCCACATGTCACTTAAATCTCACCACTTTCAACCTGCCAGTGCTATTGCACAAGGCATAGTATATCCACACAGCCAGGGAGCCATGCAGAAGCCTTACACATTAGGTAATTACAGAGATAGCTGGTTATCATTTCCTCTCAAATCACCAGGAAAGAACACCTCCCCATTTTTTAAAGTTGCTTTATTATGTCAAAGCATGAGTGCTTTAGGACTTCGCAGCTCTATGATTTGTAACAAGAATTATAAATAGGTTTTAGTTTTGGGGCAGGTTTACAAATAAGAAACATTCGCTGAGCTTTGATTTATAAAATATTCTTATTCAATTGAAATCTTTTTTCCTTGTCTGAAATGAACACTTGTCACTATGACTAATGAGAAATATAATATTCATGTTTTTCTGATCTGTGGTTTTACTTTAAGCAGAATCCTCTCCCCTTCATTTCTTTCCTTTTTCACCTGTTTTAGCCTTTATTTTCCTCTTATAGAATTCCCACTTTTTCTCAAGCCTTCCTTGGTTTCTTTTTATATCAACATTGTCCCAGTAATATTCATATATCTATCAGTGTGACTCAGAACACCTTATGCAATATATCTTAAAACAGTGCAGTAACAGTTCTTATAAGAGGCAGGCACCAGTGAAGCACTGGATAAATACCTTCTTTAGCACTAAGGCTGAGACTTGCTTAAACTTTTTTCATTCCACGGGTACCTAGGGATTATGTAATTAAATGTAACACTTTAATGGGTACTTTTAGAAAAGATCAGACTTCTCTCATAATAAGGTCAACCATGTGCCCAAAGGCTATTTGGGTGTCCCAAGAACTAGTCTTCCTTAGTGCTTACATTTATAATGCTCTTGTGCAATAACTAGATGACTTATAAATATGAACACAGAGTTGGAGTGACTCAATCTGAAGTAGAAGAGGAACAAGCAACGAGCACAGACCTTCCGAGAAATGCTAATTGCTGTTTGTGTCAGTTCGCTCCTCCAAAGTCATTAAGCTTTAAGAGTTTGTCCTTGACTAGATAATTAGAATACTTTCAAAAGAATGTAATTAAGTGAGATGCTTCAATTCAAAACACAAAATAAACTAAGCTTGTGTAGGAAAGAAAAAGGCAGCCAGTAATTAATGTAGAAAGAGATATTTTTGAAGCAAAACGGTCAGTATTTTTTCACTTGAGTTATTCTTTACAAAAAATATGCACATGTCTAAAATATTTGCATGTACTGTAAGAAACATGAAGAATTTTCCTATTATAAACTTGAGCACTAGTCAGGTCAGTTAGTGTGCTAAAGACTCCAAATTTAAAGAACTGTAAAAAACACTCAAAATTTAGGAGGAACACCTACAAACGATTGGAAGAAGAAGCTCAGTTAAGACTTTTAAGGGCATCATTTGGTTGGTCTTATCTGATCTTTCATAAAAAATAATAAAATGTTATTTTGTTGATTATGGACCATTAATCAGAAATATCTGTTAAATATGTAATAAATATTACAAAATAGTGAGGTATGTTAAATACTGTTAACAAATTAATAATCTATCACTAATATTTATTGTGTAAAGGAATATGTGTCCATTCCCTGTATTTCCAGGAGGATGCAGGCAGAAGTAGTGTCTGTATTTCTTTTGTTGTTTGTTTTTTGGTCCTTTTTGAGACAGGGTCTCACTATGCAGTTCAGGCTGGCCTTGAGCTCACTTTGTAGCCCGGGCTGGTCTCAAACTCACAATGATCCTCCTGCCTCAGCCTCCTGAGTGCTGGTATCACAGGCGTGTGCCAACGTGCCCAGTTGTGTCTCCCTTCGCACTTGTGGTGTCAGCTAGCTGAGGAGTTGATAAATGCTGGGATAGATGCCTGAATGCCCAGACCATGCAAAGACAAGGTCACTTGGGGGCGTAAAGTGTGATTCTGACCTTTTTCATAGTAGCTTGACTTTATTTAATTTAAATTTGTGGAGACATACCTCATCATCTGATTAAGGCCATATTAAAGGTAATAATGATAAAGAGAATTTTTTCACCATTATTAGTGGAAATATGTTTATAGGACACTATGCCATTTTTAATAAATATGATACAAAAGGGAAGTTTCCTCCCTGAGGCAAGATACAGAACTTTGATTTCATTGAGGCCATTTTTTTTTCACGTATTAGGGCATTTTACTGATGCAAGATAAAACAAACTATGATTCCAGAGATCAAAGACCTCTTGCATAGGAAGATAAGTTATTCATCATGTATTATTAATATTGTAACTATAGAAGCTTGTATTATTTTTCATATAAAATCAACATATCATAACAACTGGTAAAAAGAAAAGATAATCATGAACTGAATTCACTCTCAGAATTCAAAAGTTTGAATTTTAAAATAGTTTTGAATTAAAACTATTGTGGAGGAGCTCGTGTCAAAGATCTATGGGTAGAATTAGTCTTACAGATTAGCTGAGTAGTAAATTCTTTCTTTAATTAAAATAGGGAAGTAGATTAAGTCGCACAAATGAAACGCATGCTTTATATCCATTGAAAATTACTTTTCAGGTTTATAGCCATGTGTGAATAAATAGCATTGCAGTAATATGGGAGAGGATGTTCAGCCATTCAAAAGAATGACAGTTAAGTGGTTTAAACATTTACAGCCAATGGGAATCAGCATAAATAAGCGGACATCTGAAAGTGGCATTTTTGGGAAAAAATTTAGCATTAGCAAGTAACCAAGATTATCATGATAACTGAAAAGAGACCAAACAAGGACCTCGCACGTGTTTGCTTTCCTTGGAGGTTTACCCCGGCTTGCACTAATGTGAGACACCTTGCACTCTAGCACTCAGTGGATGCATTAAGTGTTGACTGCAATTAATTGGCTGTTTGAGGGCCACACATTGACAGGTAATCACATTAGCTACTCTGGGGTCGTTGACTAAGGTTCACCGTATGAAGCTCCTACCTATTTCCCTTAGGAGAAGTCAGAAAAGTCTGCACAAGCTTAGTTCACTGTGAGCCAAGCGGGGTGGACACCAGTGCAGAATGACGCCTTGCCCCTTGCTGTGCTCTTAGGACAGTAGAAACAAGTAAAGTCGTCACCGTCTACCCAGAAAAGCCTTCCCACAGTGTCCGCAACCCTTTTTCCTTTTGCTAAGTTACTTCTCTTGGCATAAGACAGTTTAATTATAAAATTACTGTTCTGACTCAACTTGGACTCTTTCTCAATTTCTTCTTGCTTTTTAAACAAATACTGAAACTCCAACTGAACAACAAACTAGTAATTTATTTGGATTAAATTATAGAATATCTTACAAATCAGTCAATTAAAAACAGAAACAAGTCAAGGTTACATTCATTATATAATGTTCAAAAATTGTGAAGAGTTTATTCACTGCAGTGGGAAAAAAACTGCTTTTTCTGGGGTAGGACCAACCTGACACATGTTTCACATCATTTTTTTTTAAAAGACAAAACTGCAGCTAATAGTACCAATTATAATGAGATAACAATTTTTAAAAGCTCGTCTTTCCACATTTCCCTCCCAAAGTAAAGCCTGCTTCCAGTCTGTAAAGACAGCAGTGATTCTATTTCCAACCTCTACAGTGAGAATGACTTTAACTTGTCACATTTACTAATAATCTTATGTGTTATAGATTTGATTCATGTAGCTCATTATCCCTCCCTCTCTTTTTTTCCCCTGAAATAATATTTGTATATGTCTGTGTTCATGTGTGTGTCTTGTTTTCTGACTCTGAAATGTTTATTATGCCTTAGACAGTTACCCCAGGGAGATTATGTTAAAAAGCCTGGAGATGGCGACTCTTTTTATAGCGACATTCCTCCTGGAGTCAGCACAAACTCCGCATCTAGTTCTAAGAAGAGGTCTGCCTTTCTGTCGCATTTTCAGATTTCTACCTGTTCCATCCCACATTATTCCATTAGTCAGAACATTTCATTATTTTGCAGCAGGTTTGATTACTTCTTCCTTCTTTCTTGAATGTTAAAAAAAATAGTATCCTTTGTTCTTTGATTACTGTATTTCAAAATGCCATAGGCTCAGAACCAGTTGGTATACAGATCAAACCATTTAGCCACAAAATTGAAACAAAACGAAACAAACAATTTAAATCTGCATAGAAACCCCAGAATATTTTATAGTCTTGCTTTTACAAGGCTTAAGACACTAAGTTGCTCTAGAAACTAACATAGTATTTTAATAATATTTTAAAATGGTGAGCTTTATGTCATATTTGGTAGTCAAAGAAAAAGGTTACTGTCATGCTTCAATAAAAGCAGTTAACATAAATTAGTAATATAAGTGCTGTCTTGAATTTTTTTTAAATTTCATATATATACAAGCTAAGCTTGCTGTGAAACAAATTGCTTCTCTGTGAATCATGTATTTGAATATTATGATTTTGGCTTTGTTTCTGGAATGACTATTTGGAGATGTCATGATTTATACCTTAGTTGATGAATTAATTTATGCTTAACATTTGCCTGAGTTTTATAACAGTAAGGTGAGATTTTACATGTCTTACACATTGATGGTTTGTTCTTGTTCTAGCATCGAAGGTGTTTGGCACCACTTAAAATTCTGCTTGCTTTATAATTACTTTACAGTAAATGGAGAGAGGAAATAGTTGGAATATTTTAAGGAGTGAGACGTATTTTCACATTGAAGGAAGCTAAAATATTCTTATGGAGAATTTCTTTAAAGTTGCCAATAAGGATGTAATGGATAGGGAACAAGTCCTGGTAGCCCCACAGATGAGTCTGGGCACATCTGTCATTTTATCCTGGAGGTGACACGGCTAGGTTATGGGAAATGATCTATCCTGGTGGCCTCAACAGAAGGGATTATCTGTAAAAATTCTGCAGTGATGCTCAGTCTTTATGGACATTCATTGGGAAGGAGAGTAGAAGGAATTGGTGAGATCTGGGAACTCTGATTTCTGTGGAACTTTGTTAGGAATTTTGAAGGACAGCTTTCTCTTAGATAATAGAATTTAAAGCAAAGGCAGAAGTACTAGTTTGGGGCCTATAGAAAGATTTTGTTTTTAATGTTTAGATTTATTGAGGGACAACTAGGGATCTACTTGATTCTCTTACATAAATATTTCCCTGGTCAAATACAAAAATTTTAATTGAGTAACATAGTGAAGAAAGAAATAAGTGGGTTCCAGCAGAATTTCTGTTATGCTTTCTTACAAAACAGAAGTCATTCTGTAGGTAGGAAATGATATTGAAAAGTTCCAGCCTAGGGCATTAACATACAGCAACTGTGCTGAGTTCCATGTGCTTTCATTCATTGGTAAATTCTTTTAAAAATAGATATTATTAGCAACTAACTAAAATGCTCTGTGGAAACAATTTATAAATATAGTGCTAATTTTCAAAGTACTTAAAAAGAGTTTAAACTATTCCCTTTGAATAATTAAAAATATTGTAGTGTGTTACGACTTTAGCCAGTTAAAAAGCTATCCAATTATTAGACTTTTAAGTATATGCAGCTTGTCAGACTTTTTTTGTTATGGGATGCAAGGTAGGTGTATAGATTTTGCTTCTTGTGGATAATTCACTTAAGCTGGTAGGACAGGGCCGAGGGCGCAATGGTACATGGGCTTTGTGAGAACTGTTTCTATGACAGACCTCCGTCTTGTTTGGTTCAGCTACTGGATAATTAACCAACATGTCCTCTAGTTCTTTGGATCATATTTGTGGAGACAAAAAAAATGCCAATTTTCTTGGAAAGTAATTTTATTATTAAAGCAACCATAAATGTTACTTTCATAAAGATGAACCTGGTTTGGTTGAGCAAATCTTAATACAATCTCTTGGAAGTCCATGTTCTCATAATATTTGAATGGAAGCCATTGCTTTACAATTAAGAAACATCTATAGTGGGACCCCATTATAACTCTGTGGCTGGGCTTATGTAACCGAAATACGTGGTGACTTTGCAACATGTGCTTGCTGCGTCCTGGGGAATACTGATTGGCTTGCATTAAGTCCTGGTACTTTTCGTTTATGGACTATTGTAATGGGGTTCCATTGTATTTGACTTTTCTTAAATTGAATGTTGTGTAATTCTGCCTTCTTCATGAAGATGTTCATGTTCTTTTCATTCTTTCATTTCAGATTTTTTTCTTGAGTTATTTTATTTAATGCACAGTGATGCTTATCAGTTTTGCTTACAGATGTCAAAGCATTCATCTGATTCCATGTTGAACAATATAAAAATATTTTCAATTTCAGGTCAAATGGCCTCTCTCATTCTTGGAGTGAAAGGATTCCAGACACAAAACATATTTCGGACATCTGTGAAAATGGACGGCCTCGAAGTAACTCTTGGCAAGGTACGGGGCAGCACGGTGACTGCACCTCTAGGCATAACCCAGGTTCTGTGTTCTGTAGTCTCTGGGTGGAAAGTCAGGATTATTCCCACAGGCTTTCCAGCTCTTCTCACAGTAGAGAGAAGGGTGTTTAGAATGAGAATCCAGTGTTTGCTCTTGTTGTGTTTTATTTTTTCTCTTGGATGGGGAATAATGGGGTTTGGTAACACCAGTATGTTAGTTTGCTCAGGTTTGTACGGTTAAGACAAACAACAGAGAAGAACACATTCAAAGCCAGCCCTGAAAGAGATGCAGGGGCCTCATGGCCGCAAATCTCCATCTCCCCTTGCTCAGGGGCGCAGGAACTTTTATCATAAGGGAGAGAGGGGAGAAGTACAATGAGGTAACCAACAAGAGTTTTATCTCCCCTGCCATCTGTGGCATCTGTCCTCCTTTGCTGCCCGGTGGAGAAGAAAACCTGCCAATCCTCCTCACTTTCAGACGGGAATGTTACTTCTTGGTCCATTCATCTGAGAAGACGAGGGGCTAGCTGTTAATGCCCTTAGCAGGAGGAAGTTTAAAAAGTAGATTTTATATTTAAAAGAAATAAGTCCGATTGAGTGTAGTGGTGCATGCCCCAAATCCCAACACTCCGGGAGGCTGAGGCAGGAGGACCCCTGGCAGGAGGGTCCCAGCCTGGAAAACTTAGTGACTACATAAGACCCTGTCTGAAAACAACAAATAAAAAAGTGACTAAGGATACAGCTTATTGTGACAGCCTGGCTCATCTAGGGTGGTGAAATGCCATGTGATTCGACATACAGCAATTACTTATTTATATGGAAATCTGGCTATAAACCATCTTTTCCAGGTAACCTGGGAAGCAACAGAAAGAAAATCAGAGGCAAAAGATTTAGACCTCGATCTAACTCTACCGAGTAAGTCTGAACCTCTAATGGAAAAAGGCACTCCAAGGTCCACGCAATTAGTATTGAATGTTAACTAAGCAGATAGCCAAAAAACTGGTACACCATACTTCTGGTCTTGGTTTTGTCTCTTGAATGCTTTTTGCCCTTTAAAAATTAACCGTGGCTTTTCTCTTTTACATAGGCATCTCCGCAACTGTGCCCAAACCGATATGCACTGACAGTGGGGGTCCCACCCTTGCTGCAGGCTTTCCCACCAGTCACCTGCCACTGTGGTGTCTTGGTTCCCTCCAGAGGGAATTTTGATAACACCCCTTTCTTCTCATCACCTGGGGCTGATATTTCATTTCAGTCATTTCCAGGGGCCACCCTTCCTCCTCCCACTACACACGCAGACTGGAAGCATCAGGGAGCCTCCCTGTGCCTTGGAGCACGATGGTGCTTGAGACCCCGAAACCACCGCTCTGAGGTCTTCATGGCTGTGATCTAAGCATTCTCTCAGACTAGGCGATAGTTCCCCTTACAAAGGATCCTGCGAAGGACCTTGAATAGGGTATTCATCTAAACTTGCCCGTTAACTGAGACATTGCCGTGAGAAGGCAGCACTACTCATTTTAAATGGTAGCCAACTTTTTTTTTAAGTGGAGGTGGGCTGGAAGTTACATTTAAGGTCTTTTACAATGAACTAAACACGCTGTGCTTTTCCTTGAGTGTTACTCCAAATTAAAAGAGTACAAGTAAAAGCCTCCTCAAACCTTTAAAATCTCCCTTCTTGGAGTCAGACACCACATCTTCCATATCCTTTTGGACTGAACTTGCCCCCTGGTTTTAACTAACCATACTTTTTTAAGGCACCTAAGGTTTCCCACTTACTCCTTACTCTAGTGGTGTTTATCGTTTCCAGCATTTTATTGCTGCTTCCTGCCTTGAAAAGTCGGAATAGCAGGTATTTGTTAACTGCTTGTCAGAAACTTCTGTTAGCTTTACCATCATGTACCCTGCCTTTTTCAGTCCAGGAATAATAACATTGCCCTGAAATGTGGACCTTCCACCTGAATGGTATTGTCTTGTAAGTGGTTTATCAAAGTTTATTAAAGGATACTTTACCTTAGAAACAATGAACAATCGCAAGTGATAGCATTGCATGGTCCAGAATGGCATCATAGACTTCATCATAAATAACTTATCAGTTAGAGTTTATCTTATGCATTCCCAAAGCACTTGGATGCTTTCAGGGGTCATTGTTGATAAACTCTTACCTGGAATGTTACTTGGTTTGTTTTGCATGAGGTCACCTGGTAAGAGCTCCTTAGCTCATCTGGACTGCACATAAGAAAGCAGATAAAAACCACAAACTGTTCTATGGAACTTTCCTTGTGTGCTATGGAGTCTTCTAACAGTGTTTCCTGTAGCAAGACGTTGACAGTTCCTAAGCAGGAAAAGAATTTCAGCAGTATGTTAAAGTTATTAGTTTAGGCCCCAGAGAACATTTGGTGTTTAGCAATATTCATACAATATTTTCTAGGGCAATTCACTTACCTTTTAAAATCTTGTGAATAATTTCCACTCACATCACGTGCTGAAAATTATACTCCTAGAGTAGCCTTTGAGAACTCTAGCTTTGAGATAGTTATGTTATAATATTTAATAGGACATATTATTTAATAGGACACTCTAAAAGGGTCAGCTTAGATGGAAGATGAAGTAAGAATTCCTTCACATTTTTCAGACTTCTGGTTCTAGGTACATAACTCATAAATAAATGGAGCACTATTCTCATATACCTTCTGGTACTGGGACTATTTCTCTTACATACGTGCATTTTTATACATTTTAAAAATAAGGATTCTCGGGCTGGGGATGTAGCTCAGTGGTAGAGTGCTTGCCGAGCATGCGCGAGGCCCTGAGTTTGAACCGTAGCACTGCAATAATATGATAGCTTTCTTTTTTTTTTTTTTTTTTTGCGGTACTGGGGATCGAACTCAGGACCCTTCGCTTGCTAGGCAAGCGCTTATTCCACTGAGCTATATCCCCAGCCCTACACTGCAATAATATGATTCCTGATACATATAACATGTCAAGAATTATGCTGGCACAGTTTAAAACAATCTCATTGCTTCTGATATAATAACACCATTTGTGTGACCATAAAAGGAGCACAAAGGACCATAGGAAAAGGTATCTTTGAGTTTTTTTAAAACAGTAGGAGGTATTTGAGGTCCATTATTCCAACATTGCCTTTAATACCTCCTCATCCCCAAGGCGTGTGAACACTGGAACACGAATAACAACATGCACCACAAATGCCTGCTTTGCAGATTAACCAAATACAATCTCCTTGTTTGTTGTACTGTTTTCCCACTGAAAGCTTACGCATCTTCCTCACTGTTGTACATGATGTGAAAGAGCTTTTTGGCTTAGACTTTGTATTATATATTGTGTTTTTACAGGAGGGAGCCCCAAGCACCCGAGCCTGGGCACTCCCTCGCCCAGACAGTCCCATCCCAAGGCATAAGCCCAGGGGGCTCTGACAGCCCCCAGACAGGGAGTCTGGATCACAGGTCAGTCTCCACCTGCCCCTTCATTCTGGGCTGCCACTTAAGCTCCCTCCAAGTCCCTTCCTTGGCTGAGAACAGGGTCATTTGATCTTTGACCGAGCCTCCATGTCCGCTCACAGGTGCTCCTGGTCCAGCCAGCACCAGCTAATTTTGCTCTGCCTTTCCATCCCGGAGAACATACGAGCTCTCCCATCCCGTCTGATGCAGTTTTTGCATGTTGCGCTATAAGCCAAGTCAAGCCACACAGGGTGACTGATGTTTAATAGAATCCCACCACTCCAGCCACTGTGATGTAGAGATGTCAGGAAGTCCACTCTGAAGACCCTTTCCCAGGCAGGCTCCCAGGTGGAGCAGTAATTCAGAGTTTTCAGTGGCTCCGTGACCCCAGCCTTCTGAGTTGCTCCCTGAAACACAGGAAAAGGCCTATCAAGTGTAAGTCCAGCTGTAGCTTTCATGGAACAGCCATGGTGCCAGGCCTTGGATTGTCTGAGATACTCAGTGAAAGACATGAACATCTCCTCCAGGAAGTGGCCATCTCCCTGCAGCTGACTCCGTTCGCTGTGTGGCTCTGTTTCACCTGATGACAGCTGCATAAGCTTTTTCTACAGTTTCCCCAGGCCAAAGCGTTCACTAGCCTTCAGCAGCAGCTGCACTTGCTTCTGGACTTTTTCTTTTTGTTCAGACTCAGTGGAAATCTTTATGCAGGCTTCAGCTATCTCTGTGAAAGGTACAAGTTGGCAGTGATTGTGGCTAAAGGCAGTGATTGTGAGTTGTTCCTAGATTAGATAGTTATCTCAGTAGAGGTGGTGTGGAAGTACAAAACAGCCAGGTGTGGTGGTACACACCTGTAATCTCAATACTAGGGAAGCCTAAGCAGGAGGATTGCTATGAACTTGAGGCCAGCCCAGGCAGGGTACATAGTGAGGTCAAGGCCAGCCTGGAAGCCTGGAATGCACAGTGAGACCCTGTCTCAATTAAAAGTGTTTGAATAGTACAAAGAGAAAGAAAACCCTTTTTAAAAAGAGAGAATCATGATGTTATTCTGTTGAGTTCCTTAATTCTGGCTAACAGTGAAGGAACAGGCTATGGAAAAATAACCTGCTTTAAAAACTATTACTGAGGAAATGTGAGTTTGGCTTTAAATATATTTATAAACAACTCAAGGCAACATATAGTGGAAAAACGTGAACTTTAAAAACAAATAATGTATTGTATAGTAACTTAAATTTTATGGAGTTTAGATCTTCATTGCCTATACTGTTTCTTGAAGTTACTGTTTTTAAAATGAAAAGGCCCAGTAAAACCTCCAAATTCTTCCACTATTGAATTTATTAAATCTGTGTTGTTCTACAAGGCCAGGTTCTAAGGGGATGTGTTCTTCATTGGCTCTCAGCATAAAAATCAAATGAAACTCTGGGGAAAATACCAACCACACCTCCAATTTTACTGCCTTTAAAATCTGCATAGTAATGCTGGTTGAGACATTGCCAGATGCATCAGGGAAATGCTAGCCGAGGTCACTATTACTCTCTGGCAGCTATTCGCTGAATTCACAATCAGATTCTTGGAAGGTGACTCCTGAGAGCTGTTTCAGGAGCACGTAGGGCTAAATCGTTCATCCCGGCCCCACGCTTGTGGAGCCTCTGTGCACCGCACTTCCTGCGCTTTGTGCCCCACCATCCAGAGTCAGCCTTCCCTGCGCCTTCCCTCACTGACCTGGAAGTACTCTCTGTGGACCCCAGCTTGGGTTCAGCTATAGGGAGTAAGGCAGCGGCCATGTAAAAGCTGCCTTCTTGTATTAAAAAGAAAATTTGGTCTTGGAAGTTGTGCTTGGGGTTTTATATACCCAAACGATGGATTGGAATCGCAGCCTCCTGAATGTTTTCAAACAGCACTATTACCATTTGAAAAACAAGGCATCAAATGGGCAGTGGCCAGGAAAAAAGGCTCTTTGGAGGTGGGTGAATGGGCATGGGAAAGGGAGTTCTGATTTGCTTTGGAAGCCCCAGGCAAAGGCCTTCCCAGAGCTGTTGAACACATTCTAGGGTGCCTTGAGCCTTGCTATAGGTGAGATTATTCTCAGGCCATTGTATATATATATATATATCTATATATATATCTATATGTGTATTTATATATAAGCTGCCTCATAATCACCCAGTGCCCATCCTGGTTTATTTGCCATAGTCACTTGCATATGGAGGGTGAAGACATCCTGGCTAAGCTTGTGCTGTGTATGTTCAGATTTTCTATCTTGTTCTGCTTTCTCTGTTCCTTCCATTGCTTTCTGCAGGTATTTAAATCCATGGTTCAAAAGAGACTATAATGTAGCTAAGTGGGTAGAAGATGTGAATAAAAACACTGAAGGACCATACTTTAGGTATTTTATAAATTAATTTTATATCCTTTTCAAACTCCTCCAGCACATACGAATATTGTACTGTGACTGGCTCTCTCTCTTGTATCTCCTCATACAAGTTCTTATAGAGGGACGAGAGTCCTGTTTCTTTGCTGCCATGTGAGAGGGTTACCGTCTAGTGCATGTCCCTGTTGCCATCATAAGCTTTGTAGTAGCTTCCTCTTCATTTGATGCTGTGTAACGTTCTATGGGCATGAAACATACCTTCACTAATAAAGTAGCACTATTAACCTCAACAGTTTAATTTCTAGATCCAGCAGTTTCATAATGCGTTTTTACTACCTATTGCCTAAGAATGCGTAGTACATATGAAAATTCAAGGAAGAAACACAAAAAGAAGTGAAATTTTACGTTCAGGAAAAACAAGGATTTGCCCTAACTGGAAACATCAAAGAGTGTAGTTCTCTTGGTTCAGTAGAACATTTGCTACCAGAGAAGGGCTACGCCAAGAAGGGCACTTTATGGCTTTCCAAAAAAAAACAATGCTTAATACTGGTAAGAAATGTCTAACAGTTCAAATATAAAAGGAAGCAGAGAAGAAACATGTTTTTTTTCTGACATAGAGAAGAACACCCCCTACATTTTATAAACTATCAAGTTTATTCAATTCAGTGCAGTTTTGTGTAACAGAGGTCAGAGAGAATTTCCAAGAACTCTTAATCGCATTTTTTATCACACGTTATGATACCAGAGAGGTTTCCTAGAGGTAAATGTCCACTTTATATCTGACTATTCTGTGGACAGCTAATGAACACCATTTAACAATGAGCTTTTATTGCTGTGACTTGGGTCAGCACTGAACAGATACCAAAATATGTGTGTGTGTTAACTCTCAGCACCCATGTAAGGTGACTTTCTCCTCCAGTGTACCATTTAGTTTAGTCCCGTGCAGTTTGAGAAAATGATTAGACTTACCTGCATTTTAATTTGATCCATAACATTTGCATATACCCCAAGGAAAGCATAATTCCTGCCTGCTCACAACAGTTTGTCCTGCTTTCATACCCAGCCTTTCACTCCCGCCCTGCCCTCTGCTTCGTACACTTGCCCACACTGAACCTCATGCACATACACTCACACTGAAACATCCCACCCTCACCTGTAGCTCCCAAGATGGCCAGCGTCAGGAAGACAGGTAAGACGACTTTGAATGCTACTTGGAATCGTGGCTCACCTGCATTTTACTGAGGCTTGTGGGCAGATTGTAATTTGTACTGGCCATGGAACCAAAACAGAACGATTTTGGTCCAGTGTGGGTTATGGCTTTGGTTCCTCCATGGACTTAGCATGTTTGCCACAGTCACTTGTGAGATGGTACCCCAGAAGAGTCCGTTCACCTGCCCTGGGTGAGCTGAGTAGTTCATGTGGCTCCCAGAGAAGAGTTCACATTTCTTAAAAGCAGCCCCCGGGTCTGCCCAGAAGCTGCATGACTAAAAGCAGTTTGGATGGGGAAATGCTTTAGCCCCCCTGGTTGCACGTGCAAAGCTGCGTGGGCAATTTTAGAAGGTTCCTGTATCTCCTCTTTTGATATGAGATGTTGGTTCCTGTAGTAGATGCTCTCATTAAGAATTATTTAAAATTCATATTTTTGCTTAGAGGCTAAAGTCCATTGGGCAGTTAATAATTTAAGTGTCCTTTGGGGAAAGGGTAAGGGTTATCCCGCTGGTAAGACTTGAAAATCAACTCCGAATCTCTGTGGCAGTCATAAATAATGGAGGCGACCCAGAGCTTTTAACACCATGATTCTAACATGACAGAGAATTTCTTCCACTCTCCATTCAAGCCGGCTCTCACCAAGCAGGCCTGAGTGCATCCACACTTTGGTTTGCGCTGTGCCAGTCCTCTGCTTAAGCTCAGATTGGCTTCATCTGCCGCCACATCATTTAGGGAACTTCTCCCTAAAAAACCATCAGTGAAAGCAAAGGTCATCTTAATCACCCACATGGTACTGGGTTTGTGGCATTTTATCTGAATGCAGTGGGGACTTCTGTGATGGCAGTGAAGTAGTCCCAAGTATGGTGTAGCACTTATGGTGTAGTGCCTGTATCACCATGAAGACACCCGCCACTGCGCCCTCACCCGGCTCTCATGTGACAGTTCTCGGGTTGTCCTTAGCAGGTATTGGGGTTACCAGGAAGCAGCGGGTGAGATTAGGGCAAGAACAGGGCCAGAGCATGCTGTCACCACCCCCAGAGCCCGTAATAAGCTCTGTTGGTGACACTGCATTACATAGGGTCAGAAGGTGTCCCTACCCTCGAGTGTTACCTAGCGGATCACTCACTTCATTGGTGTGTTTTTTAATTTTGCATTCATACATTTCTATTTTCATGTAGTGATTCTGAAAATAGATGAGTAATTGTAGCTGTCACATATCAAGTGCCCACTGTAATCTTTATGTCTTACATCCTGAGATGTCTGCATCCTTCTCCCCTGGCGTGTTTGGGCAAAACTGGGGCACCAAGAGTTAACTTGTGTTAGAGCAGAGTTAGTCTGTGTTACAGCCAGAATGGCAGGTGGCTCTGTCTGACCTCCGTGAGTTTCTCTTTACCATATTTTCTGAAAAGTAATAGGGTAGATACTGACACTTAAGTCCCATCCGAGGCACTTAAGTCCTGGCTGTGGCTGTTATAAAAGTGAACGAGGAGTGACTGGTCAGCTTTAGTCATCCTGCGTGGCAGAGCTGAACTAAAATCGCCCTGTAAGCCTAGCTGCAAAGGTAGAAATCAAGAAAGTCTGCGATATTTCAAGTTGCACCACACCCCATTGGCACAAGACCGTGCCTTCACTGTGTAGTTCTAACTATAGCAACCACAGTTACGATTTTTTTTTAAATTGAGTAATGGCAATGGCTGACATTTATGCAAAGATTCACTTTCCCTTGTAAGTGAACTGGCCGGGCTGCTGCCCAGCTTTAGATGAAAGCCATACTGGAACTGAGTGTCCTCCTTGGGCATGGATGGGAAATAGAGAGCTTATTTTCCTGAACCTAATCCGCCCTGCCCAGGTCCCTGCTTTTATTTTCAGTCCTGCAGTAGCCTTCGCCGTCCCCCACCAGGACCTGCCCGCTTTCCCCACTTTCTTCTTAGTGCTGGAAATGTCAGTTAAGGAGTTGCTGGTGTAAGAGGCAGGCACTTTCTTTGGGATTCTGGAGACTACCTCCAGTTTTCATTTTGACTCATCATTGGCTTTGCTTAAGGAAGGATGTGAAGGGAAGACTGGGCTTCCAGCGCTCCTCACTGGAATGGCTTTGCGATGTACAGGGCTGCTGTGCGGCCAAGCTGAGTTTGGCGTGGCTATGAAGCTGTGAGCTAACAACTCCTGCTATGAGAACACACATTGCAGCAAATTAAAAAGAGGGCTTGGCCAGGTGTAGTGGCGCACGCCTGTAATCCCAGCACGTGGGAGGCTGAGGCAGGAGGATTGCTGTGAATTTGAGGCCAGCCTGGTCTACAAAGTGAGTTCAAGGCCAGCCTTAACTGCACAGTGAAACTCTGGCTCAAAAAGACAGAATAAAATATAAAAGTAAGTAAATAAGTGGAGGACTTTGGTGTGCATGGTTCCTGAAGTAAATAAGATTTTGTTATATGTTTGCGAATCTAACTAGCTTTCCTCAACTTAGATTTCCTACCAGTAATATTTAGGCTAAAAAGCAGAACCAGTGGTAATAGCTTTCCATTTAGAAAGGTGCCTTAAGTTTAAATGCATAAACTTGTCCTTATTTTATGCATAAAAAATCTTAGTACTTCTAAAAGGTGTTACTAAAGTAGATTAATTTCTGAAATAGAAAAATATTCAATGTGTATTATTTGGATAGAACTTTAGAGCATTTGAAGTAGGTAATATTCTTGAGGAACTACCATTGATTCTTAAAGTTGAGGAAGAATGTTCACCCGGATCTCAGAGTTGGCAGGAAAAGTGATTTTCAGACTTCAGCTTGAATTCAGTGTTGTGTAACATGGAAACAAGTTCGAGGACGGTGGCGAAAGCAGAACCGGGGGCATCACCTGGATGAGAACTAAAAGCAGGACAGGCCATGGATCCCACGGCCCCTCTCCACCTCCTTCCCAGGGTGACTCAGTTCCAGTACGGAGCCGCACCCTACTGGAATAAAGGCTTGTGCTAGAATGTAGCAGCGGAACCAGCTCTCGATGTGAGTCGTTACCACCTCGTACCAGGAATTAAGGAGTCAAGGGTGTGCAGAACAGCATTTGGGAAGGGGATAGCTGGTGAAATCGTCGCGGCTCTTTTCTCTGGATGCGCTCGGAACGGATGTTTTCATTCGGCTTTGTGCTCCCCACTCTTAGAGACAAGTCAGCAGCAGGCACGGCCTCTTCTAGCACACCCACTCTAGTCGCATACATTACCGTTACACATACGAGTATCAGGCAAGTTCAGCACAACACACCACTGCTTCCCCAGCAGTGCTGAAGGTAGGGATGTATCAGGCCATTTTCGTATGTTCTCATCAGACTTCGTTTGGCTGAAACTGCACTCCTTACTGCTTGCATGTTTACTAATTTATTATTACAATCTTTGTATTTGCCTTTGTTCCCTCACAACTAACACACTGGCCTCCAAATGCATGAGTTTTGCGTAAACTAGTATGTGATTTAGCAACTAGTGAATATATCAGTGGTAATATATTTTAAGATCTTCATTAGAAGTATTGTACTTAGAAACATTTTTATATTAAGTGGTAAAAATAAGGCAGAATATTAATATGCTGTGCATTTAATTTACCAGTATGAGCTCTTCAATAATTTTTTTTTCTGTTAGTTTTTTATCTGTTCTAGAGGAGACTTCACTGTTGGCTTTTTAGTTGAAAGATATGATTCTATATAGTAACGTTTAAACAATCCATTGCATTCATGGATGTAGGAAGCTAAAATTCCAGCAATACAGTTTTGGGAGTGCCAGAGTTATTTTTCTAGTAGTTAGTTATGAACATAGAAGTCAGAGGGTTTGTTGCAAACCCACTTTTCAGATGTTTGAAAGGATATTTGGCAACCTTGTGATATTTATTTCATGTGTTCTCGACGTCTCAGGACTTTATCTCCTGCCAAGTCTCCTTCTTCATCAACTGGGTCTATTGCCTCCAGCAGAAAATACCCTTACCCAATGCCCCCACTTCCTGATGAGGAGAGGAGAGTGAACCGACAAAGCGCCAGGGTAGGTAGCTACGTCTTCTGTGTATTTACACACCCTCTCATCCCACTCTTTCTATGAGTAGCCATGTTCCCTAAGATTTGTTCATAAGAAAAATCAGAAAAATTAAAATTGAAAATGAAGATTCTTGGGGCTTTGGAGAACAGATTTATAATTGCATATTAGTTTAATCTGCATCGGTATGTCTAGTGACATGTGGTGTATATTATTTATTTGTTACTATATACCGAACTTACATCTTTTGTTATTCATTGTAATTAATATATTAAAAGCTGGAATTCACAAAACAAAGCATGTATTTTGCTTTGTCAGTTTTTTAATACCCCTGGAAATGCCAGAGACTAAGTAAATTAGCCTCATTTCCATGTTCAGTTGGCTTGCACAGGCTTTTTACCTGCTAATAACACATCAATAGGGCTAATTAATAACACATTAATTTAGAAATAGGAATCTGTAACAAAAAACCAGATCAGGGCTGGGGCTGTAGCTTGGTGGTAGAGTACTTGCCTAACATGTACAAGGCCCTGAATTCAATCCCCAGTACCACAAAAAAAAGAAGAAGGAAAAAAAAAGCCCAGGTTGGGCTGAAAAATCAGTGTTTTGGAGATGGAGGTGGAAAAACACTTTTTTTTCCGTGCTGGGAACTAAGCTACACTCCAGCATCAAAAAGCCAAATTTAAAAACAAAAACAGAGGTACTGACTCTTTTTATAAAATTATGATTCAACAGAAGTTTATTTAAATATTAAATCTCCAGCTGGGTATAGTGGCTGTGTCAGTCAGGAATTTTCTAGAGAAACAGATACAACACAATATATGTATAAGAAATTGCAAGTTTGGCTTATAAGGGTTAACCACAGAGTTGGATGAGCAAGTGTGCAGAGGGTGTTTGCATGCTGGAGGCTGAAGGGTCCAGTCCAAGGTCTGGAGTTCACTGCAGTGTTCTGTGAAAATGCATGTCAGGAGGACCATGGGTGTGTGACAGAAGGTTGGTAAGTCTACCGTGGAAGGTTGAAGGATCCAAGATGGAAGCCAAAGAGTCTGTGCTAGCAACCAGGAGGCAACATCCAAGCTGAAGGTGAAGACTAGAGCTCCAGGAAAGACTGGAGCTCCTCCAAAAAACAAGTCCATCCATCCACCCTCATTTCCCTTTTATACCATTCAGGAATGAGCCGCCCTAGAGTGGGTCCTAGAATGTAGAACTGCTGAGCCTATTCAGTTAACCTAAACTTCTCAAGTTGACACAATCAACCATTACAATGCTGACTACAACAAAATTGGTACCAGGAGAGTGGGGTCATTGATGTAATGTTACCTGGCTGTGTGACGTAAGAGCCTTCGGAATTAATTTGGAAAGGTTTTGAGAGACTGGCCTAGGGGCAGCCCTTATATGCTGTGAACTATATTGGAGACTTTGGTTGGAGTGTGGAAAATCAGAGTATTGATGGAAATGCTGCGAGTTAAAATGAAGCTCAAGAGGCTTCTATTGAGAAGGACTGCATTGGCTGCTGGATCCCAGATAGTATCTTGTGCTTTGGCAGGAAGTTGTTCTGCATTTTTCTTGTGTTTAGAGGTATTGCCTGGGTGGCATAAAACTTTCAATGTAGTCTATGGTTGGGATGTTGGCATGGTTATTGTCAAGAGCTTTCGGCTAGATCTATGTTTGAAATTAAGAGTGAAGAGCCCGCAAGGTGATTTGAAGCACTTGGCCAGAGAGAAGGCTCCAGTGGAGCTGGGTTGCCAGGATGAAATAGGGAAGAACATGAGTTGTTCAGAAGAATAGGACAATGGAAAAATGAACTGAAGCGTTTCACCTGAAGGGAAGAGTGTATTTGAATTGTAGGAGATTGCTGTTTTTCAGTCTTGCCATTCTGTGTTGTTAAAAGTTAATGGGAAGCAAGGACTGTGATTGTGGTAACTCTTTTAGTATGATGTTAATGTAGTTTTTAGACATGTTTGTAATCAGGTTCATTAGTCAAAGTATTGTGTTTTAATTTGAATTTTGATCATCCTTTGAATATTTTGGAGCAGAAATGAGTGCAATAAGAATTGTATGTATGTAATTGTTACATTACTGTAAATCTGACTAGACCAAGAAGACATGGTAACTGTTCACAAATCTGCCACTGACACTGTGGTTTAAGGAAGTATGTCTGGCTATCAAGTTGGCCAGGGGTGGATTGTGGTGGATTGACATCTGGTGATCGACTTGTAACACCCAGCTGAACTGAACTGAACTGAACCAGTGTGGTGCTGGGTGTGGGGGGGGGGGGGGCACCTAAGGATTGTTGCCAGCAGCATAAAAAAGAGAACTGGAGAGGAAGAAGTGGTGCTGTTGATTCTCCTGAAGCAGTTTGTCCTGCTGGCTTTCCTGGTATAAACTCAGCCGTTCTCATCAGAGGAGGAGCTCGGGACCCCATTGTCGCTGAGGATGGCTGTGGTACTTTTGTGGGGAGCACTGGCCCTTACTTTAAGCATCACTTCCTGGCTCCAGTGCAGCTCCCTCAGCCTGCTAGCACAGACCCTTCACCCCGCTAGCACAGACTTTCTAGCTTCCACCACTGACCTTTGGTCCTTCCTAGCTCCAATCCGTGAAACAGGCCTGTATGAGCCCTTGTTGTAGGCTCTTGGCCTTCAGTTGGACTCGTGAGGAGCATTGTCATGTACTCTAGGTCTTCAGCTGGACTTACGCAGAACATTACTGTGGGATCCAGGCCCTCAGCTGGATTCTTTTGGTCTTTAGTTTGTAGACAAATTTCCTGCACTCCTTTGTACTTGACTCTTTGGGTGACTATTACAAAATAATCCTATAAATTATGTGTCTTGTATGAAATTGTTTCCCTTGCAAACTATGACTACAGCATGGCTCATGCCTATAATCCTAGCACTCTGAGAGGCAAGTTTGACCTCACCTGAGCAACCTAGTAATTTAGTGACAACCTGGCTCAAATTTATAAAAAGGACTAAGATGTAGCTCAGTGGAAAGGCCCTGGTTTCAGTCCTCAGTATTATAAACATGAAGAAAGAATACTGTCTCCTCTTAATCATGGTATCACAGTCTCACAAGATTCATGGAGCACGTCCATTATGTGAAACTTGAGATTGATTGAAGTTTAGAGAGGCAAATGAACCCTGAGAGGTTAAAGTGAAAGGTACAAATACTTTGGATCCCCAGACTTTGTTGTGGTCAGTTACACTATGTGGATCTTTGTAGAAATAATGTTGAGGGGGAAGAAAAGCTTTAAAAATCTTGACAGAATAAATACACGAAATAATGTTCAACATCGCTGGCCATTAAAGAAGTGCAAATTGAAACTATTTTGAAATACCATCTTACCCCAGAAAGAATGGCTAACATAAAAAAAAAATCTCATAAACGCTGCTGAGGATGTGGGGGAAAAGAACTCTTCTGCATTGTTGGCGGGCATGGAAACTAGTACAACCACTGTGGAATCAGTTTGGAGATTCCTCAAAAACAAACCAAAAAAATTTGAGATTCCATTTGACCCAGTTAACCCCCTTCTGAGTATCTTCCAAAAGAGTTAAAATCATCATATTACAGGGGTACATGCATACCGATGCTTATAGCAGCATAATTTATAATACTTACATCTTAGAAATGGCATGTATGTCCATCAACAGATGGGTGGATAAAGAAAATGTTATATTTAGACACAATGGGGTATTACTCTGCCCTAAAGATAAATGTGAGACGTTTATAGGTAAATGGATGTGACCTGAGAATGTGATATTAAATGAAATAAGTGAGACACACAAGCTTAAATACCACCTGATTTCTCTTACATGAGAAACTCAAATATAAATAGTTCAAATAACTCTCCAAATTACCCATTTTGTTGTTTCAAAAATATTTTAGCGTATATGCTAATTTGTTTCACTTATATTACTAGCTTCTATTTAGTGAAAAAAAGTTTTGTGCTATTATGCGTGTTTTTTCTTTGTAAAAGAGAATCTTTTCTTGTCTATGTCTTGTACTCCGAGGAACTATTTTGAAGATAATGACATACACTGTGTTGACTATTGCTATTTACGTACTTTGTTAGGTGTTTTATTTTTTTATGAAAAAACAAACTTAAAGAACGTGACAGATTTATCCGCCAGTGGGTCTTAGAACCCCAGTTTTGTCCTGCTAAATTGTTTAGATCCCTGTGCTGCTCCGTAGAGTTGGGGACATTTCCTCAACCGTTGTTGTGAAGGGAGTGGGTTGCTGGAGGCGTGAGCACCGAGAGCCCCTGGACGCTCGGCCTCGCAGAAGCAGCAGCTGGCCTGTGCCCCTCCGCTGCCGGGAGAGTCTCGTGGAAGGTGGTCTCTCCTGGTCTCCGTGGAACAGTGCAGAAGCCTGTGGCCGAATCCTTCGGAGTTGGTGGCACTGCACTCCGGGCTGCCTGTCTGCTAATCAGTACCCCGCTGCTTCTGCTTCCTGCCGAGAATACTCGGGTCTCCTCGGCCGCGTCATTAATTTGTTCCTCTTTTCTGCCAGCTGTCACTTATTGGTAAATATCCATAACCACATGCAAAGAAACGTCAGCTCTCGAGGCAGCCTGGTTTCTTCACCACGCTGGCGGTTACTTGGGCATCAGACCAAGTCTTTCTTCCTTAGGCACCTGCAACCCCCACTTAGCTTCTCTCCATCAGCAGCTGAGACCCTCCCAGCTGAGAGAGCTCTTGGGTCTCCAAAGGGCAGGGCGTGGGTGTCTTTTTAATGATAGACGCTTAGCAAACCGGCCCAAGGCAGAGAGCGTCCAGCGGTGTAGTACACAGCGACAGTTGAGAACCACTGCACTAGCTGACTGTATCAGAATCTGGGGGAGGGAAGGGCATGTGTAGTTTAGGAAATATCTTTAAATTTTAAACAGGAAAAAAAGCAAGAAATAACAATAAAACAGAGTTTCAAAACAGGCTTATAGGAGAGTAACAGTAATCAACAACTTGCATATTATATTCACAGTAGTTTTTCAGAATACAAGATATAGGCATGAAAGGTTAATTACTAGCACAAAACTTTCCCCTCAGTGAACCAAGAGAAACCCACTGTATAGCTATCTTAACTGTCTTGTGTAGGTACGTAGTTTTTCCTTTATCCTTCCTTCCTTTCTCCTTTTTTCTATCACAGTTATTCTTTTGATCAGTTTCTTCCCTATTTACAATATCTCTTGTAGCTCTTAGATCTTGTTTACTCTTTCAGATTCTTACACTAGTGAGACAACAGGATGTTTACACATATGGGTCAGATTTATTTAACTTACAAGTGTGATCTTCAGTTGTCTCCATTTACCTATAAGTCTCAAGTTTATCTTTATGGCTGAGTAGTACTCCATTATATATATAAAAAAAAACCACATCTTTTTAATCATTCCTTGGTCGATGGGCATTTGGGTTGTTTCCAAGATTTAGCTATTACAAATGGCACTGCTATAAATATGAGTGCACATATATTGTGATGGTTCTGTTTTTAATGTTTCTGGGAAGACACCCAGGAGGGGAGTAGCTGTGTTGAATGGGACCTCTAATCCTGCCAGCGTGGAGGAATCTCCACACTGATTTCCGTAGTGGTTGCACCAGTCCACACTCCCACTAGCAGTGGAGAAGGGTTCTTTTTCCCCCACAGCCCCACCAACATTTGTTACTGGTTGTTTTCTTGATGATAGCCATTCTTTCTGGGGTGAGATGGATTCTCAGTGTTGTTTTAATTTGCATCTCATGAATGACCAATGATGTTGAACCTTTTTTCATATATTTATTTTCCATTTGTATCTCTTCATCTAAGAAATATCTTCGTTTCACATTGAGATGAGGACTCACTGCGTTGCCAGGCAGGCCTGGAACCTGTGATGTTCTCACCTCCGCCTCCCACATAGCTGGGATGACAGCCGTGTGCCACCACGCCAGGCTCCAACATAACATTCACAGTTTTTCTTATTTCGTGTGAATATTTACTTTTCAAAATGCTAGAGAACATTAAATGAGGGTGTGAATTTTTTTTGTATCAAATGGTAGAATTTGTTAAAAAGGTTGAGCTGTAGCTTCAGAAGAAAGAGCTAAACAAGAAGCTTTGCATCCATGATTGTGTGAGTGGGTGGAATTAGCAAAAGTCTCTCCCTCTCATAGTTCAGAGTTCTCGTATGCTTTGCTGCTTTCACAGTGTGCCATTCTGCTTTTCTCTTTTGTGCAGCTATGGGAGACATCCATTTAAGATCCACTGTTTACATGTGACACATCGAAACTGTTTACTTCAACTTTTATAGAAACCCAGCCTCACGGAATCACCGCAAATCTTTCTGCTCTTCAGACAGTGCGAAGACCCTCGGAGATGCCACAGAGAAGAGGAAGCCAGTTCTCACATCTGGATATCATTTTCTTTTTGTCATTGGCTTAGGATTTAATTGAACCATGAAATGAACTACTGCAATGTTACACTCTAACATGGAACTGGTACTGGTGTGTTAAAGGATAATTCTCATGACAGATATATATATATATATATATAGAAATATCAATAAAATTAACTCACATGACCCAAATGTAGCAAGTTTCCTAGGGGACAGTAGTGGATTCAGAACCTGACCTTCTGAAGCACATCCTCATTGTAAACAGTAATGCTATATGCATGAAGCTTCTATTCATTGTTTTCCATAATTAAGGAAACAACATCCCATAATAGAAACTAGCATGCAGGGCTAAAGCATATAGGATTTTTCTGCAGAACCTTAAAGCCTCGAGAGGCCAATATCCCATATGCGACCTTGAAACATGTATTTTTATTTTTGATTTGTTTTTACTTTTCATATTTATATCAGCATACAAGGACAACTGTACATATGTAAACATTTTTAAAATTCAAAAAAGCAGCTGTTACACACAAGTGTATTTTGCCAAATGCCTAAAAACAGTCAGTCACGATCACATCATTGTCTTCTGTCCTGTGGTCTCCGACGCCTACGAGCAGGCGATGTAAATATAGTGGTCAGTGCTGTAGCGTGTCTCCCCATAGCTGGTATCCGTCTAAAAGGTGGTATCCCCTGAACTGTGTGTAGCAGGAGGCAGTTTCATGGAGTGACTGAGTGAGAGAACAAAATGCCCTGTAAGACTCCAGCTGCCACAGCTTGCTGAAGTGGAAGGCCAGTAGCGCAGCTGCCTTGGGACACTCTGTGACCATGTGCTGCTCCCTGGGGATTAGCTAGCCTGCACACTTCTCTCCTGGGGCACATAGTGTATGCCACAGTGCTGTCTCTCTCAGTAGCAGAGCACCTCTGTCAGTCTCACCTGAAGGCCGGTGAGCCCCCAGCAGTGTGTGCAGCAGAGATCAGGCAGAGGCATTAAAGACACTTGCGACCCAGTAGCTCCCATTCTGCCAATACTCCAGCCCTTCACAGCCTGAAGCCCTGGCTCTTTGACAGAACATTGCAGCCACCCTTATCTAGGAAAAGAATGACTCATTGCAACAGAAACAGTTTCCTGCTGTCGCTTAAGCATATTTATCCTCCCTGAGACGGAGGCCCAGCAAGGCGTTCTGCACTGACTTAGAAGCAAGGTGAAGCGCAGTTCCACTGTCGGAGCTTAGAAGCCTCAACAGCTCATAAAGGGTTAAATAAAATTTAAAGCCATAACAATGGTGCGGCGGTGAAGTCACACCAACAGCTGGCAGGGGCAAGAATCTGATCTTTGGGCCCTATAATGTGTAATCCTTGGAAAAATGAGAATCTGTGTTTAAAGCCCCTTCTTTAAAAGCCAAGGTCTGATGCTGTCCTAGGCAGCTCTGCTATTTCAAAAGAAAGGTACTGTACCTAGTGAGGTCAGAGATGAATGGTGCCAGTCACGGGGTCTGTCACAGAGTCATCTCCTGCTTGCCTTTCTTTTTTAAGAGGAATAGAACCATTAATGAGATTTCAGAAAGGTCCTCTAGATTATTTTTCTTCCAGTAATTTCCATGGACAAAATCCACCTCATCTCCATGTATAAGCAGGTGCGTACCCAGCTGAAGGGCCAAGTCAGATACTTGCATTCACACTTTCTGTAACAGGCCTCTCTTGTGAAGGTCTTTGAAAATGTTTGCAAAGCAGATTAACCATCCAAAATTCTGCAGTAGAAGACAGCATTTTTCATGCTAGGAAAGGATGCAGGGCTGGGGATATAGCTCAGTTGAATAAGCGCTTGCCTAGCAAGCGCAGGGTCCTGAGTTCGATCCCCAGTACCACCAAAAAAAAAAAAAAAAAAAAAGAAAGGATGCAGTTGTGGAAGCCTTGGTAAAGCCATGTCAGACCCAGCTGGGTGAGTGTCGGGCAGTGTTGTTGCGTAGCTCCAGCCAAAGGACAGAAGGGCACACAGGTTAAGAGATGCAGCAAATAAAGCAACTTTTGACCAAGATCACTTTAAATGTGCACTGAATGTTTTCTGGTATTGAGTGTATAAAAGGCTTCTATTTTAAGATTTATTTTGACTATAAAAGAGATTATAGATTTGAATGTATAAGGTGCCTCATGTAAATATGCTTCCTAGTTATAGTTTCACCAGCCTAGTTCGAAGGACTCCACAAATGGCTAGCTAGTCAACTGATTATCTGTCTACCCACCCAACTTAACTTTTCTTATCTTCTCAATTATTTTTCACCTGAAACTAATATTTCAAATGAAAATCATTATAACGTGCCTTTTGGGAGATATGCTTGTTGAAGAATTATATTGTTTATAATCATACTCCTTGGTAACAATCTTCACATGGAACTGAAAGGTATTTTTGTTTGCAGAGATTGTATGATTTTTTTTTAAATACAGCAGACAATGTGCTACTCTGAGCATCTACTCTATCTCCCATGTTTAAATATCCCTAGAAGCATTTGTGGAATTCTTTGACAACTTTTAGTTTTGATGGGTAGTTTGAAGAAATATCTATATGTACACCCACCCGTGGTCAGTGATCTAAAGCATTCTATTGAAACATTTCGACTTTTCATTCACTGAGGTAGATAGAAGCAACTCATAGCATGAAATAAAAGCACAGCAGTTATTTCCTTTAAAATACCTATTTTGGAGAGAAACTTTGAGGCTATGTGGCAGTTTGTATCATGCTACTAATATTGATATTCCCGTTGGATCCCTGCTCAGCAGAGGAGTTCGCTGTTTGGCTTTGTGGTGTAGGGAATACCTTTTCCCCTCAAAAGTTCTGATCACACATGGGACTTCAGAGTGACAGCTCTGCCGCCTGAAATGTTTTATGTATCCAGTTATTACCATTTCCCATGTAAAGGAACATGTGAATCTCTCCACGGAGCGTCAACAGGAAGGTGTGAGATGACAGGGGGGCCATAAGAAATGCATTGGCTAGACTGAGTGTTCTGTGTCCAGCCACTTTCTTCAGAAGGGAAGGGAAATCCTCCTCTGATTCAGCAAGCTAAAAAATGACCTGCGGCCACTGCAGTCCCCGCAGTGTGTGGAAGGGACAGGTCAGGACCTCTCAGCCAGCTGCAGCGTGGCTAGAGCTGATCAGGTGTTGTTGCTGGGTTTTTAAAGATACTCGGTGCCTCAGTTAGGAAGAACCTATCCTTGGACTTGCTCATTGGGAAGAGAAGTGAATAATACAGGAAATTTGGGGTTAAAATGACAAACTTCTTTCTCAGTTTGATGTTGGTGCTTAAGTGACAGTAAGTTTCTCTTCTTCCTTGTTTTAAAAGGGTTTTAAAATTGTGTTTGTATGTAAGGTCAGTTCTGCATAGAATTTCTTCTTTTTCTATTTGAGACAGGGTTTCATTATACATTTCAGGCTGGCCTTGAACTCACTTTGTAGTCCAGGCTGACCTCGAAATTGCAGCAGCCTCAGCCTCCCAAGTGCTGGGATTAAAGGTGTGGGCCACCACACCGGCCTGGCATAGAACTTAACGTAAGATTGACAGGGTTTCTATAAGAAGTTGCCTTGAAATGAAGTTAGATTTTCTGTTACTTCCAGAGAGGGACAGTTTGAATTCCATAATCAGCTTACATTTTTCATTCTTTTTTGATTCCCTTGCATATTATCATAATTTAATCTTGTGCGTTTTTCTAGATATTTTTTCAGTACTTTACCTGCTTTTTTTCAGATTTTGTTCTTTTTGCAGCTACCTTTCAGCCAGAGGAAATACAGTATTTCTAGACTTTTTTCAGTGTTTCAAAATCAAGTTCATTCATTTCCGGTTGTCTTGTTTTAACCTTACACACACACACACACACACACACACAGGCACACAAATGCCAATAGTTTTATTTCATTGTTATTAAAAATGGTAATAAGCCCTTATTTAGATAAGACTGTTTTGCTTATTCTTACTTAAAGAGAAGGAAGGCTGTTGAGCAGCTTGCAGTGTGAGGGGGGAGGAGCCGTGTGGAGCTGAAAGGCGGCTGAGGCAGGACAGCGTGGTAGACGCTGGATGCCCGCGGAGGCCCACTGTAAATACCCCCTGCGGCTTTGAAGTCAGTGTAAGTTTTCCAAGAAATACCCACACTCCCATTTGCAACCTATTTTCTGATTTTTATTCTCCTAGTCATTTTCCTTTCAATTGTTTTCCTCCAGAATTGCCACCTAAATACTCTGCCTCTCTGAAGTGCGTGCCATCTACATGAATTTGGCCTTCTGGCTCTCCCTGGTTAAAATGTATAAAAAGCAAACATTTCTGTGGCATAGGGCTTAATTCGGGACTCATATTTACTTTCCTCCTCTGAGATGTTTCCTGAGTGGTTAAGACTTTGATTTTTTTAGGCAGCAGCTTTTCTCCTGGCACTGCGTAACTAAGGAGTGTAACTAAAGAGCTGCTTACCATACCCATCCTGCACATGCAAATTCAGCAAGACCTCGCACACACAGGGTAGTCTGTGTTCATGTCATTTTAACTGTTCTGTAACAGTCTACGACACGAAGCGTCTTCATGAAGCATTCTTGCCAAGAGGATAGATCCATGGCCTGACAAACAGTGAGCATCCTCCTCGCTATTGGCTTAAGGGACACTTCCAGAACCACCTCGCTTCTGAAGTAGCCCTGCCCTCAGGAGCTGTGCAGCAGTTTCTTCATGATTAGGCACTTTGATCTGTTCATGGTGGTAGGGGACCTTGTTTAGCTGCAAAGGAAATGTGGAGAAGCTTAGGGGTGCAAAGTGAAGGGTGGAAGGCATCTTTAGTCCCCTCTCTTGATACCGGCATGGATCATGAACCTTGAAAAGTCACTGAGAGATCTGATCTAGGGCATGAACTGCAGGGTGGGGAAGAAATGAAAAGCAGCAAGCTCTAGCATAAAGTAGTGGACACCAAAGCCAGGCATACAGGACAGCTCAGATGGCCACTGGTCAGGTTGCAGGAGAAAAGGTACAGGGGGCCTAAGGCAGATCTGTGTGCTTGGCATGTTGACCAGGTGTTGGCTGTGTAAGTACCGCGTGGTCCAGTGACATGTCCCTGTTGCTGTTCACAGAACCTGGGGTTGCTTCAAGGGTGGCAGAGTTTTGGTCAAAGGCTCCATCAATTTTGTGTTCTAAGTATCTTTGGAATCAAAAGGAGGCACACTGTCTTGTTTGGTTTCATTTACAAAAAGGCATACAATGAGACTACACAGTCTTAGGAAGATAACGTGTACAACACCATCAAGTTTCAGAGTTTATAAAAAAGGCATACACACACACACACACACACACACACACACACACAGATCTGCATCCGCTTTAGGGTTTAGCCTTTTATAAATTTCAAGCTGTGACTTTTGTTTTGATAATTAAGCTCTCAAATAATACAAATAGCCCCAAATCTTTAAATATAGCGGTGCTAAGTTATATCAGAGAACACAATACAGAAAGTGCTGGTATGAATTAATGCACTTACTAATAATGAGTTTCTGCTAAATTGTACATGTGTATCACTGCCTGATTGGAAGCCCTACTTTTCTAATCGAGCACAAAATCAAAGTGATTCTACAACCAGTCTTTTTAATAGGTAAAAATGACCGGACACCTTTCTTTTGTATGGAAAACTTTTTTTTAAACACTCTGCAAAAGTCCTTAACAAAATGTTCATTCAGAATAAGCATGTATATATTTTTTTCACTTGTTGGAAGAGTTGTCTCCCCCAGACTAGCATCCCCAAAAGACGACTTTCAGAAACTGGGTGTTCTACCTAATCAGCAGTTTCTGTGTTTGCTGCTATAGGCCTGTATTTGTGTCTCCCACATCCACTGTTGGGAGACGTGGTGCCCATCTGCAGAGGACAGCCACCTATGAGGTGTTCAGAGCACGGGTTCACTTTTGATACCCAGGCAATCATGTGTAGATACTTAGACGTGCATTGTTTTAACCTTCTCTCTGCACTTCAGGTTCTTCAGCTATTTTAAAACTTACTGGGTTTTGGCAAAGCCAGTGGAAATGCGTATGGTGACTGCTTTCCTGAGCAAGTATGATTTGTTTTATGGCTGTTAAAGTTACAAATTTGTTCTCACATTGTAAGTAAACAAAATCTTGCTGTTTTTAAAGGTCACTGTAACTTGAGGTTTAAATTTCTGGCACAATTTTATTAGTATTCATTTCTGAAGCTAATACAATACTACAGTTTTCTATGGTACTCTCATTGTAACATCAATAAAGTGACTTTCAATAAAAGATTTGTTATTTTGATGTACAACTTCTTTTAATCCTTTTTTTCCCCCTCCTACTAGCTAGTTTCTCTTTCAGCTTTGCCAAGGTGCTTTTTACAGGGAGCCATTTCCTGCCTGTACCAAACCATTGCAGAAGAGACTACTAGCATAAGAAATGCAACAATTCTTCAGTAAAGCACGTGTCTCAGCTTGTTGGCCAGTTTCCGGGGTGAGATGGCACATGAAGTTTCTTCTGCTCATCCTCCTGCCTTGCCTAAAAACCACGCCCCCTACCCTTAATGAAGATTCATTTCTTATACCCTGTCCTAGACACCCCCCAGTCAGGGTGGGGTGCTTATTTAATAAAGTCACATCTAGTCTGGGATGGGTTCAGTTTAGGTTCATGATTATTGCTGCCTGAAGATGGTTCCACCCTGGCTTTTGTCTCCCAGGTATCCAATTTCATTATTGGTAATTGTTTTGGCATTTGCAACTGCCTTGGCTCTGACTCCTAGTCTGCTGGGGAACAAAGTGGTCAGGGTACTGCTACAATGTGAGAAAAAAATGGCACAAAGGTATTGATGCAGCACTTGTATATTTATTTTGAGATTAAAAAATAACAATTACATATAGTTCCACTGCTTATATTTCTAGCATTCCAGACATATAATCCATTTAAACAGGCACTGAAATAGTAATCAGCCAAAACAAAGTCTAGGCCGGAGACAGCATGAGTGTGAGCTCACAGGCCATCTCAGGTACAACCTGGAGTACAGTAACGCGCCCAGCCAGAGCTTTACCCTCAGGCCTGCTGCATGCGGGTGCACCCAGCTGTCTCCAAGGAGCCCAGGCCCCTGGCAGCCCCGTTCCTGCGGAACATGAGGGATGTGCTTTATAGAGCAGGAATCTCTTGAAGCACAAAACCAAAGGACACATCTCCAGAATAAAACAGAATCTTGAGTTGGAGTGCTCTGAGGAACTATAATGGAAATATTCAAGTTTGAGCACAAAACTTTCCCGTGCTCCAACCTTTTGCTTTCATAAAAAATAAATAAATGGACCAAGAAACCACCTTAAAGAAGTGGGTGAGGCTGCACTGGAAGTACACAGCGAATGAAGCAACAAGAGAAAGCAGCATGTAATGAAGGCTTTGGCCGTAATTACAGAAAGGAGATGGCCACGTCCCACTTGTCAAGGTGAGGGAAACTTCCTAACTGCAGGCCATGACTAAGACTAAGCTCCATGCTCTTGGAAGGAAATGGTGGAAACCACAGAGATGATGAGACTTGTTTCAAAGTATCAATAATTGAAACTGAATGAGTTGAGCGACACCAGAAGTGCGGTGTACAATACTCTGGCATTTACTCCAAAGCAAATTCAAACCAAGATCGATATAGCACATTTGGGATTTATCAAAGGACTGGGATGGTCAAATATGGCTCATAACTTCGGATCAGCAATAGCCTTCTTTCTTACTGTTATACTTACCCAGGAAATTATTTCCCTAAACTATGATTTATTAGAAGACCCTGGTGAGTTTAAAAGAAACAGCAGGTATTGGGATGCTGAAGCAGAGCCCTGCCTCTTGGTCCTCTGGTCACCTTCTGACCCCTTTCTTGGCAGCCCAGTCCCAAGCAAGGCTTTCTGGCTGCACAGACCATAGGTCCCAGATGCAGCCTAGATGCATCATACAAGACACAGCAGGACGCTTCACACTGATCTAGAATCTGGCTGTAACTACCTGCCATGAAAACATAAATTAGGGTTCAATAAAGATGATATTTGAAAATGTGTTAGTGAGATGAGGCTAAAGAAGCTTAGAAAACTTTTATTGTCATTGGTGGACAACTAATTGTTCACTTAAATGATAATGCTCAGATTGTGCCCTAAAATAGGACCAATGTACTGGCAAGAAGGAAGTAGAACAGGGCCACTTTTTATCTGTAAAACTCTTGGGGACAAAAGGCAAACCAGTCCAATTTTAAATTTAAGATACACAATGCTGTTGATGCTAGTTGTACCACACACTTTTTCAAATCTCAAGGTACCCCAAGAGGTAAGTCCTATTTTCTTGTCAAAGTCAGGGAAACAGACTCCTGAGGTTATCAAAAATGACCCAGCCCCAAAATGTGAGGTGCAGACAGCACTGGAATCTAGACCTTACTGAAGTAATTTTTAAAATGTCTTCTATTATATATAATACTTGCTTATTAGAGTATTTGGAAAACTGGCAGGAAAGAAGGAAATAAACCCATTACTCTGTCTCCCAGTGGTTGCCAGATGAACACGGTGGGACACTCATTCCAGTCCTTTCACTGCATATTATTAAAAGTATGAATATGTCACATATCAAAATGGATGTATCAGTACTTTAAAAATTAGTGTATGTTCTGATTTTAAAATGGAAGTGTCCGTACAGAAAAGTTAGAAAATGCTGAAATGTGTAACTGAAACTAAAGTCACTTAGAATCGTGTAGTCAAAAACAATCATAGTTAATATTTTAATATATTCCCTTAGTCTTTATCAATTTTTTCTACAGTTAAGCTTTATACGATTTTTAAGTATAATGAAAAGTTTGGATGATGACAAAGAACCTGGTGACAGTATTTGCCACGCAAATCAAGGAGGCAGAAAATGATCACTCAGTGTTCCTTGTTCATTGAGCAGTTGAAATAAAACCTGGGCTACATTTCTACTTAGATAACCATATTTGTTTTCTCCATCCAAAGAGGGTCGACATCATTTAGATAAAAATGCGCCACACATTTTCAACCATATTCCTCTAGGGGAGGGAAAGGTACACAGCTATAGTTTAATTAAAAATTTTTCATATCATAATGAAAAGCATATAACGCACCTTAAACATTCTGCATACGCATATAAAAGATGGTTAGCAGGAAAACAAGGCATGGTTGATAATGAGTTAGGGAAGTTCTACCTGGGGTAGTAGATTTGACTTTATGTTATCAAAGTTCCAAAGAATTCGTTATCAAAACTAAAACCTTCAATTGTGTGGAGTAAGAAACCTTGCAACAGCTGTTGGGGAAAGCAGCGGCAACGTACGCTCATGCAGGTTACTAAGGGCAAGGAGGAAGCACAGCACACACGAACTGCAGCTGGAATGTTACGTTAAGGCAGCTTCCTCTTGACTTAAACAGTCATGACACACTGAATGAACTGAAAGAGAAACGACAGTGTTACATTACAGACCTCAAAACATTCAGGACACTGGAGTCTACAGTTACACAGCTTACACGTTAGTTTTCTAACTTGGAACTGTGGCTTTAAAAATCCCCCACAACTTTCTAAGATATGCATAAATGATTTAGGGAAACAGTCTAATATAAAATCCAACTGGTTTTTCACATCTCATAGGAAAGAGGTACTATTTCAATGCTAAAGACCTATTTAGGTCTAACTAATACTTAACACTGGAGAAACAGTCACAGTCAAAGACAATTACCCACAGATATAAAAACTGGGACTCGTACAGCTGAGTCCTGCGGGGACTTCCACACTGCAGTTTGACTCCGCCACTCTAATGGCGCACCCTTAAACACTCTATTCCTTTCAAGCTGCGATGGTAAAGGGAACAGAAACAATAGCTGGCCCTTTGATGGTTCGGAAATGTGAGTTCAGAGCATCAGGACTGGGTATGAAATGCTGGCTGCTTCACTAAACAGACAAACACTCAGCAACAGGCTCTGCTCCATTAATTTTCTCTTTTACTCTGAAACCAGCAAGGGCCTGTGTGCTGCTAATCCTTGTAGCTCTTCCACGAAGCCACACTGCTTCTCCCTGTGTTCCAGAAAAAGCCTTAAGAGCAGGGCATTTAGAACTCTCTCAGATGGACTGGTTCGAAGCCAAAGCCCAGGCTTTTCCCATTCCCCAGGCTGCCTCTCCATCTCTGGAAACAGTGCCAGCACTTGGTGAGAAGTTAATTGCACTAAAGACAACCATCATCATTAGAAGTAAGCACACTGTATTTACACACACCGAGCCTTTGAAAAGCGCACTTATAACTGCAGTGGCCTCTATACCAAAATTACGTGCGTCTCTTGTGTTTTACAGTGGAGAAACATTTTAGACCACTCGGTGATCACAGTGACCTCAATTCTTAAGGTGATTTCTTTTTTCCCTCAAAGGCCAAGCAAAATATGGAGAAACAACTGAGTGTGTCCCTCCTTTGTTAGGGACATCAATTAATGACATCCAAGACCCACTTGGTTATTTTCACACTGGCTACCAGCCCTATCCTACCTTATTTAAAGTAGCTATCTAGTAAACAACTTGTTTTAAATTGTGATTTTTAAATTGATGCTGCTTCATGTTGTCAGTGAAGAATACAAATATGTCAATACTGCTTTGAGCTGTTAAAGCCACTCCATGACTCAGATGGCCTGTTGTTAAAAGCAAAGGCAGACGTACCTGCATGGGACTGGGAGGACACTTCTGATGAGACCTTACAACTTCAGGTGAAACAGGTATTATGAGATTCCCTTTAGTCACAGTCTCAGAGCAATTAAGAAATCTGCTTACATGACCCAGATTACAAGTGCAACAGGCTGGGACTGAACCCATGTGGTTTAATACACATCTAACAGTAGTCTATCCAGTAGAGAAGACCAACAGTAAATGAAATCAATACAGTTTGGATGGTAACTCCTTCTGCTCACTTAATCCCTGACTTTGCTGACATCTTTAAGTTCTTAACAGCCAATTTCAAAAGGAAGGCCTATCTTCTGCTCCTACGGTACCCATCTACTGAGCTGTTAATTTACTGAGACTTACATCGTCATATGAGAAATTCACAACACCTTGCTGACCAGAATCCCGTCTTCGAAAGTTATCTGAAACACAACACAGAAAATATATATATTTTATGTATGTATGTATGTATAGAGGAATATTCATGAATATACATATATGCAGGAGGGCTAACATGGTTCTACTATTGTATTATATCACTTAATGCTAAGCAATAATCGAAGACAGGAAATTAGATTAATAGTGTATATCTGTATGTGTTAGCCTGAACACACACTTCGAAGATAACAATATGTAAAGCAGCAACAAGCGGT